>JABASD010001932.1:0-32370 GCA_019776165.1 Pogonognathellus flavescens
TTGCAAAACTGACAATATAACAATAAATCACGACAAATTTAACGTGGAGACCTCACCGTGGACCCCATTTGACATGGGTTCTTTAGAGTGTAGCGCAAGTGTTCATCTGTAATATATAAATTATAAATCGCTTAACATTTAGTTTTTTTTTATATTTGTAAATTTACAAACCCTGAGCATATAAATGAAACTTGTTTCACGATTGCGTTTGTTTAGCAACTTTAGCATTTTAGCAGAACTGAAGCAGAATCTTCACAGTCTAATGAAAAGGAGGTGGTAAAAAAAATTGTTACCAAGTCATGTATTCGTCATTAGGAGTTACTCACGTTGATACTTAATTTACTACTTATTAAATATTTATATGGGGATACCAGATACTTGTGTACATTATCAGTGGGGAAAATCTGCTAGACAAATTGCCTTGTAATAACTGACTTTTAATATTAAGTATATCTTCTTTCTTAGCTCAAATGCATAAAGAGTTTATTCACTTGGAATTGAATAGCCTATTTGTTGTTTTTTCAGCCTGAATACAAAATTTAACACGGGTCACTCTCACAATTAGCATCACTATTATTTGCACAATTTAACTTGAAATTGTTCCTTTGTTTGCGTAGTAAAAAAATCTTTGTCATTAACGCATTTATTGAACACACACAAGTTTGTAGTAAGCACATATATTGTGTGCTTGAGTTTTGCTTTGGTATTGGCATTAAGTTATAGAGAACGTGCTTTGCATTGCCAATCCAACAAGTAAATGGTCTTGTTTCTTCTTACACTGTAATATTATTAGCATTATACTTATCACACACATAACTTGATACTATTATTAAGGAAGCACTTATTTACTCAAGAGTATATAAATTTACTGTAACTTAATGTGAACTAAGTGAGTTTAACTTTGTCAGAATGCACCTTTCTTGTCTGCACTTAAAATGTCTACTTGAGTTACTCAATCCTGTATGCTCTACTACAGGGATGTTGAACGGGTATTGAAGTCAATAATGGCACAACACACGTTCTCAAGTAATACTGAAAATAAAAAACAAATATGCTTTGGTGATAACGAGGTGTCTCACACATTACCGTTTAAGCGATAAAAGAAAGCAAATATACAACTTAACTGTAAATAAAGTAATCTTAGAAATTTAAGGTAAATGTTTTTACTTATAATATTTCCGTATACCTAAAACCTACATGACCATCTTACTGTAACTCAGCGTAAATTCTTGGTAATCAAAACAATTTAAGAAGAATTATGCAATGGAAACTCCCAAAGAAGTTATTTTGGTAATTAGTATAAAGCTAAAAGAGTTTCTTCATCTTTATCATTAATGCAAAGTAAGTATCTACCAGAAAAGATGCTTTGTATTTTTCTCAACGACATCGGTTAGTTTCACCTGACTCAAAGTTGAATGGGTTTGAGAACTAAGACTGAGTAAATTAAACTCGGCGTTTCAGTGTAGAGAGTCCTTGGTTTCATTAATTGTAATACATAATTCACTTGAAAGCTTAAATGTGCCGTGACACGATCATCAACATGACAATCATCATGAGTGAAACTGTCAGGGAGCCAGCAGACGATGATAAAATACGTATACTCTAAACCTTAATATGATAATAATGATGATGATGTCCTGATGATGGATTTCACGAAGGTTTTGTTATACAAATATTTTCTTATAAATACCATGTGAAGAAAGCACCCTTCCTTTCGTTACATATTAAATATAGGTAAATACTTACTTCAGATTTAACAACGTGATGTTTTTAGCTCTCATCACAGACCAAATTAAACATTGAATCAAGTAACAGCATCAACATATCTGTGGTATATTATATAAACATACTAATCCTAAAACGATTACCACTATAACCCGTCGGAATACCAGTCTGTCTCAAAACCTTAACAAATACCAATTTAAAATACAAATAAATAATTATGGGCACTTGGATACTTTTATTGTCTGTAAAAACAATCGTAACAACATTACCTTTTCGCAGTATACCTACATTTGTTTGCAAACCTTTGCAATTTCTGTACAATAACCTTTTTCCCTTTAGAAGTGTATAATGCAAACTACACATTCGCTTCTTTTGCAAACTCTCTCACCTAAGGAGTTGTGTTTCGCATTTAGGTAAATGAGAATAGAGCACGATTGGTTTGAACTTTACTAAAGGGCTCTTCCTAATTATATCCACTATGATTTTTCTAATTCTTATACAGGGAGTTGTATGATTGATGATGTATGTAACCCTATTTATTGCTTTTCTGTCAGATTTATGGTGGTTGAAGTTATTTGATTCACATACAAAGTTTGTTACATCACTAAATTCTCTAAGGTTATTGTCAGTAATTGGATTTCATCCCTATTGCTTACTACAAACACTTGACATTAATACAATAATAAATTTAAGATGCATGGGTTCTTGCATTTTAAGATTCATTGACCCATTGCAAATAATCATTCCATCTTTCTGCAACACATTATATAGGTACAAAACAAACTAAATCATTTTTACAAAAAACAGTTCTTGGACAACAATACTAATACCCTATACTAAATCATTAAAATACCTGTAAAGAGTAAATATATAAATGCATGAACTATGTAGATAGTATTTGTACGCAACATTGCGTAGTAAATACCAACAAATATTAAATTGCACCATATATTACGCCTTGCGCCCTCCTACCTTTATCTTGCTTTACGCTATTCACATATAAATCGGAGTAAGGCACTTCCATGTAAAACATGATATTTGTTAACTGTACGCTGCCTAAACTGACCTTTAAGCAAAAACTGGAAACAATTTCCTCTGCTGAAGACAAAACTATTTGTGTATGTAAGCACAGAGTATTATTACTTCTTTAATTTGCCAGCTTAACAATCGGATGAAGGCGGGTTTCATTATTTCACAGATAAATGAGTTCACACTCGAAGAGAATATTGAAACAGTTAACTCATTTTGCCATTGTGGAAAGACAAAATTCCAGTTTCAGGTAGGTGGGTACTTTGCGTACGTGTAAGACAATACAATTGTCTGTTAAACTACCACAGACTACCGGGGTGGCTAAAATGAGTGCAAAGCAAACTCAAATGCATTTTTTACGTTTGTAAATTACTCTATGGTTGTAGTTGTAAAGGCAGTTAAAACAAATGATCAACAAAGTAAATAAATAAACGTGTTATTTCTCGCATTACATGTGTAAATAAGTCAATACCTTGTTTACCTCGGTCAATACCTCGGGTCATCATAATAATATAACCTTTACTTTATAATGACTATATAAGTGTGAGCAATGCTGAAAAGCTATCTTAATATATAATATATGCACTTGAAATCAATTCACCTATTGGTTAACTTGAAGGTTTATTTATCTATACACATATATTTATCAGGTGGTAGCTGTATTAAGGTAAACTGAAACGGGTAAAGCTCACTGTAGCTGAGTTAAGATTAAAAGATTTCTGACAGTTAATGCCTTTTTTCTCGTATTTGACTAAACAAACCAATTATATCAACACCTTGTTTTGAACATCACATATGACATGTTATTGACATTAATGAGATACGAAGGTAGTATTTCATTTTTGTATGAGCCTTTCAAAGAAAAGCCGCTCTATTCTTTGCTGTGAAAACTCCTTTTTATGAAGAAACCATCAAATCTGGGCGAAAAAAGAAATGAACATTTACTAATGAAGCTTCATTACTAAATGTCCATTTCCATGTGTGAGTTTTACTGCAGGCTTCATGTCATGTCATCTCATCAAATTGAAACCCAGGTTTATTTGGTTACATACGTTAACAGTTGTAAAGCAAAGCGTGAAAAGGACTGTTTGCTTCAAAACTTTTAAAACATGTGTACTAACGAATTTACAAGGAGGCATCAAATTTTTGACACTTTTAATACATACAATTCATTATGCACACATAAAATATACTACCCCCAAGTATTATTAAGAATTGCAGCTACGTATTTCAAAGCTATTGTCCATTTGTCCCTAATCGCACCACAAAGTCGGTTTGCTTAGTTATGTGCACCTTAATCCTAACTGAGTTGTGGGTGAAGGTATGGGTCAATACTTACAGATAAGTATATGACATTTAACAAAAGTAAAAAAGATGGTTCTGTATAAACACTCTTATCCTCACCTTAAACAAGCTAGTTCAATACGGTTGTGATGAATACAAATGTATGTGCATGTCATTCATCCGGTTACGCTTCGCCATCCTAATTCTTCTTGTGCCCGCCCACCCAATTCTCAAATAGTCAACAAACATGCCATTCAATTCAATGTAGGTATGTGAGAAAGAAATTTGAGGATGATACGAAAACACGGTGTATTTCATTATGGAACATTTTTTCTTTCGTGTCATTCGTGATTCGTTATGACACGAACTGAATTAAGGGAAAATTATGAATATCCGCCATGGAAAATTCAATAATCATTTACGGGTGCCTAGCAGTGCCTACACCTTAATACGAATAGTTCAATACGAAATAGTATAAAAACGAGAGTATAGAATTACAAAATTCGAGAATAACCCACCTACATATATAATATACACAGAAAAAGCAAAAGATTCATTTTTATGTACGTACACCGTACACCTATGCAATGTATAGTTAAAATATAAGTACAATGCAATGCAGGAATTCACATTTGGCTTTCTTCAAACGTAAAATGTTTTGACTGGATGAATTACAAAGTGAAGAGAGTAGAATGAGAGATGAAAATACTGTCGTCGTTTTATGTCATCGAGCAATTTGAATACTTCGCTAGCTGAAATGAAGAAGAATACGAAAATCTGATTTTTGTACTACTTCTTCGGCTTATTATCCCGACTTGCTGACCTTTTAGGCCGTAATAGACACCAAAGTAGAAATCCTATATCAACTATACAAAGCGGGAGCTTACATGAGTATAAACTAAGGTCAAGTTTACATTGCTTCTTATAACCTTAAACATACAGAACTAATGCGTATTACTAAAGTATTATATTTCGGAGTGCACTTGCTGGATTGACGGATTGTTATTTAAGCTTCATATTTTTGACTCCCATTTCAATGAAGTTTACCATGTTCTTAGGTCCTAATCTGCTTTCCTTTACATACACTTTACCAGTTGGGCCATAGGTATCGTATGTTATGCCGCATGAGTTGATACTACTGACATTGACAGGCCGCAGGAGCGATACTGGCCCAACACCCCATATAATATAATATGGCTGTGTGGCTTCTGCTTGTCCTTATGTTATAGACATGGAGACGACGCGGTGACAACAGATTTTAAAAGCAAACAGACAATCCGCCGCAAAGAACCTAAATATTGAGCGCTGACGTCCTATAAAACGACAAGGCACAATACTTCCCTTGACTGATGAGTTTAGTGCTAGTAACTCCATCCTATTTACTACTCTCTTCGTACTTTTCATTATTGTGATCGTATGTGGGAGGTATTTGTATATGCGTTTAGAAATTATGCATCTACGTGTACAAAAAACTAACTAAGAATTTACATTTGTCTATGTTTTGGCTTCACTTTGAGCTTACTTATTGTGTGGAGCCCACACATCTCCATCTGCATTGCTTTATATAGAAAAACTTAAAAACTCTCTGACAGCTAAAATAAAACGAAGATCTCCATTTCCACTTTTGAGAATGTGCGGATAGACAAAATTGACAGTTTCGGGGGAGAGATGTAGACAAACAGTCAAAGCTAATATTGAAGGCGCCGCAGTAACCGTCTGTTTATTTACGTCTAGGTGCTATTTTACATTCTTATCAATACATCATCTTTCTCCTGCCGTAAACATACCATTCGGTTTATTTGCAAGCGTTAGTAATTTTTACAAATTTCTTCAAGAATCAAGAACTTTTTCTTTTCAAATTACCAAGAATTAGTCTGAGTCATCTACTAAAACTAAAATGACTATCTACAAAATTGTCAAAGTCAATCTTCTGTATGTTGTTGATTTGTTGCAATATAACCAAATCCGAATTGACACAATTTAACAATAAGAAAAAATATATAGGGCCACCTCTACCAGGTTGCATTTGAGATTAGTTGCATGTATGCGTTGTGTGTACATTGAAATCAGAGATGCTTTGTTAAACAAGGGCTTAAGAATATGCTAAAGCTGAAAAGAGACAAAAACTGGTAATAGACGATGTGATGTGAGTGACAGTATGTAAAGAGGATAGGATAACGTGGATAAAAGCCGCAGCTGCTGCATGGCGTACACGGAGTGCGGACTGCTGAAGACAAGCTCAACTACCGACTGCTATTACCAGGCTCTGAAGGCACAAACTAACTAACCAGAAGCAACACCGTGATGAGCCACCCTGAGTGACGGACTGTTATGTTATACTTTTCATTATTTCTATTACATTAGCTCAGTTTATGCATAATGCATAATATTAGTTGTATACAGCGTGTATTTGTACTTTGTGTACTTTGCATTATTCTATTGTGCTGTTTTCATGTGTCTAGTAGTCTCAGTAGTGTAATATTCTAATCTAACACATTGTGTGGGGAAGTTGCGTTCGTTTACTCTGCATACGGTATACAATTACTACGACTACTACTACAAGTATAGTCCTACTGGTAATATTATACTTTATGATTGTATAATGCATATAAATGCATAAGGAAGGAACCACTGCTGTTGTTAGAAGTTGCAAGTTGAGTTTGTTGTTCCTGTGCATAAAAACGATTGGTTAGTGTGGCAAAGCAAAGTTAAACATTAGTATGCGAGTTAAATCCGATTTACATATTTCAGCTTGTCATTTCGCAGAGTGAAAGGAAACAGCTACCAGGCTAGCTTCCTTTGGCCTGTCTCGCCTCTTTTATTTCACTTTTGAAGAGATTTTCAATGTAATTTATACGTCTCAAGTACATGAAATGTTCCTTTTGTAACTAGCACATCAGTTTTTTACATATTAAATTATTATTCTCCTAAATAATGTAATGTCTTGAGGAATTCTTCTGCTTTAATTTTGTTATGATGTACTGACTGACTTCTGTTTGCGTGGATACTATTGCCTTATAAATTAGTTACATTACAGATAAATCGCTATCTATATGATTTTTTACGATGCGAGAGTGGTAGGTTGTTATGTACAAAGTTTTTACTCACACCACACACACGTACAAAAAATTGTATTATTTGTATAATTACACATTAGAAGTAACATCAGTTTACGTAAGAATTTCCTTATGGCTGAACTTGCTAAGTATAGGGTTTACTATACAGATACTATACTGCAGACAACAATTTTAGTATTGTTCTCTCTCGTGTTATTTATTTAAACTCGTCCAAAGAACCCATGTATTGTATTCAGAAAGAAATACGTGTAAAAACACACTTGTTGTAGAGTATACAGTGTATACTTAGTTTACCCTGGTACTATTATTATACTCCACGTACAGTAAAACCAGGACATAAAAACTTTACACAATTCTAGTTGAGATAATTATATTTGAGGTAATTAATTACTCAGATATGAACGGGGCATGAGTGTATGTGGCTATTTATTATATTTTGCACTCATAGTCGTTCTGCAAGAATAATTTTAGAGTAGTAATTAATAGGTCTAATTATCCATGCCGTACCTGTCATTGTTTCTGTTGCAGGCTAGTAGGTAGATTTTGCGGCAGACGGTAGTAAGCCATTATACTATACATTTCCCAAATGTTAGTTTCTGCAAAAATTTTTACCAACTTTAATTAACTGTTATGCTGTGAACTGCAATTACGAGAAAAAAACCAGCTTACACTTACTAACCGGTCGCGAAAATGAAGGCTACCGGGTTTCCCTTTGAAATAGCGCAGTAATGATATCTAATACCCAAGTAAATAATATTCTCGCAAGATATTATTATTATTATTATTTATGATCCACATTTACTCACAAGTTAAGTGTTATCGGTATATTATTTTAGCTTTAGCATGTAGCAGGTATATAATAAGTATAAGCTGAAGAATGAGACTTATCCATATACAGAAATGTTATTGCTCAATTTACATACGATTGTAATTTATTGCTCTCGTATCTATAGACAGGTGACTGCACTAATACTTCAAATGCTACATTACAGAAATCTTAGATAATTTATGCACAATTCCACAAAGCAAACTACAGCCACACAAAACGTGTATAATTATATGCACAAACTGCTTCTTCTAGATAGAAAGTTTAGCGGCTACCAATGAAGATTATACTGCTACTGTTATAAGCACAAAGGAATATATAGAAGAACAGGTACAAATAGTAGAAATATAGATACATACACAGGGATGTATATACAAATATGTAAATTTGTATGTTAAGGTAAGAGAAAATTGATTTCAAAGGATTTCAAAATTTATTGATTGTTTTACACACTGCAGTGTATTGTGGAAATCTTATTTTATGTAAACTAGTTAAGTATAATGTGTCAAAAGTAAATGTACAAAGTTTATTTGCATGTAATTGCATCTGTCTTTAATGGTATGCAATTTTTATTTACTAACAAGCTAATCGAAAGAGGACATAGCTATTAAATGGTGTAAATTTTTATTCTAGGTCAGATTGCGTGTGTGGTGAATGCGCGTGTTGATTTTAATTGATGGTAGTCGAAATTAATGGCTCGTTTGTGTTTAATTTTCTAGTAAATATTCTGTAGATGCCCAGAGTTGGTTAATGACATCTGTACATGCATAATCGTATATAATTGTTACATAATTTAATCGCTTTATTCTAAAAGGTTGAAAAATGTAGGAACTATTAATTTGCCTGGTATGACACTGAGTGCAGCAGTAGCTAATTAATTAACCATCTAACAAAACGTTAAGCTTGACTTTCATAATTCATAACAAGCATATTGCTCTCAAGCGTTTTAATAACATCAGGAGCTTATTATAAGTTAACGGATTAAATTAATTGTAGCATACAGCGAAAGAATTCCTACATAGTATAGCCATAGCTTGAAATATTTTCCTATATACTAGTAGATTCAGGTATACGGATTGATGATAAGTATAATAAATATAAATAAAAAATACATTTTTAAGTGAGATGGTAATTGTGTAAAGTGAATTTAAGGTTGTTAAACGTAAATACTATAAGGAAAGTGTAATATTATTTGCCTTGGCTGTGTTGGAAAAGTTGGTCTTGAATTACAGAATGTGATGTTGATATGAAAGATGAAGAAGAAACTTAGACACTCCATTCGTTTCGGACAAGTGCAAATGCCAGCGTTATTTTTTCGATGCTGACAAGATGCTGTTCTAGTACAGTGTAATATCTTGACTTTCCAGGTGGTCCATTAAACATGTTCTGCCAGTGAGCTACTGGCTTTTTGCTTCTCTTCTATTTTATTTCTTTACTGAACAAGTAATAACTTTTGACCTTTCCTCCAACACAAAACCCACATGAGCTTATTGTGCATCTACCTAAGTAGTCGAGTCGTAGAGTAGATTAACGGATTACTACCTTATAATGAGAATCGTATAAACCCATAGCTTATCTATATACATGCTAGAATTTCATTACTTATACTATACAACTCTTCACTATTATACTTCCCTTCGTAAAACTATATTATATTATTAATTGTGTAATGTTTTCCTGATAACACATTTAAGTTCTTGAAATAGTTCGTTTAAACAATTCACTTTCATGCTTGCTTTCTTATACTATGAGCGAATTACATTGTTTGTGTTCAACCTATGTGAACGTGTTTACAAAATGAACATCAACTGGAAGAAATGAATAATGATTAAATTGAATAATATTTATTATGTGAGAAATTACAATGAATTACAATTACAAGATCATTAAAGGCATTTGCATTCGAACAGCATAGTTTGGTGAAGAAAAATGTGCCTGATCATTACATGGCTTATTTTGTCCAAATGCCATACAAAACCACATACAACATAATACAGGCGCTTTGTGTATATGTTAAAGCTTAATACAAGGTGAGATCTGTGAAAGATATGCAATTCTATGTGGTGGTTAAAAATTGTAGTAGAAGGAAAGCGCTGCATCAAATCAAAGTTTTTTCTCTGAATGTCACTCAAATGCGAAAGGCACAGTTTCAGTGATCATTTTGATTTAAGGCTCTTTCCTGCCCTTCAAATGGACCGACCGCTGATTTGACACATTACAACTGACAGATTTCATTTGATTAGAACCTTTCTTTCCCCTTTCAACTTTCTTGTTTCCTTCTTTACATTGGTAACTGCTCTTTCCCAGTTGAAAGTTGAAAGGTAAGTATTTCAGAGGACGGGGACTATCCACAAAGTATGGATTAACAAATTAGTTTCTTGCTGCTGTGCCTGTGACTTGTTTACCTCACGAAACGTTCAAAGATAACCTTTAATCCGTCAACTTCCCTTTACACACAACAAATACCCTTTTATGCGCATATGTGAAAAGATTACAAGTAATTTTAATGAAAAACATGACTGTTACGGTTGTAGTTATATGGATTAAACTTTAATCTCACCTTGCTGTTTTAAACGATCCAGCACTTGTAGAATTTCTTTCAGTTCAAGTAATTGTATTTAGTTCTTCGTATATAATGTGTGCTTTGCCATCCTTTACTTTGAACCCTGAAATTAATTGTCTTAATCTGATTAATTCTAAATCTTGTGTACCAATATTATTACTGAAAAAATGTCCTTTTTCTAACTAGAAAAATGTGCAGATTGTTGCAGTAAAAGATTATTTTCAGTCAGTAACATAATAAAAAAGCAGTTTTGTACTATAAAGGGAACATTTCATAACGTGGGATAAATAAGTATCGCCATTATGTTTCATCCTTGTTAAAAAAATGGATTTAATTGCAAAAACGTTTACATTCTACAATTTTAAAACATGATGTATGCTTGATGAATGTGAAATTAAATTGGAGGATTAATCGATTGCTATAATAATTATTTAATTCCTATTGTAGAATATGTTTGAGCGTACTTCTGACTTATTTCTGATGCTTCTATTCATCTTTTAATCTCGCAAATTGGCGACTGACGCTTGGTGAGCTTTGACAATTAGCGTTGTTGTAGTTTTCTGCTCGTATTTTCCAAGTACATTAGCGCATGGAGAGAAATACCAGAAAAAAGCTGTCAAGGCACATGGTGAGTGCAGATTTTCACAGCGGGTTTCAAATTTTTCTCAACCAAGCTTCACTATCAACCAACCACTTCAAACTGGAAAATGTGGAAATCCGGTTCTTCTGGGTGGGATTTGGGATAGGCAACCGAAGTCAGCAACTATTTGAAATCTCATTGAGCTGAGCTGAAACTCGCCATATACAAACATTCACTTATTTCATTGTAAGCAAACATATTCATTTCATGCAGAATGAACACATACCACACAATTGTATGTCTCTGCACAATATTTGTGGGCTATTAATTGTTATCTGCAAGAATATATCTTTAGCTACATTGTTGTGTGACTACTTTTCATCCTTCGTTGTATTAAATTTAGCTATAATATTTAATATTCGTGTGCATAAACACTACTACAACTTTCAAGGTGCTTCTGTAAACACGTCCACATCTGTATGTGTTCTTCACGTTGTACTTGCAGTCTTATCTTATATGCATTATTGTAATAATATGAAGTCTATTCACTAAACTTGGTTTTAAAAAATGAATGCATAGTCATACAATGAATGTAGGTGCCTCAGACTCCTTCTCATCGTAAAGTCAGCAAAATGCTTCATAACAATTATTTCATTGTATGTACTATGTACCAAATGTAAATAACTAAAATTGCAAAGTTACTCCTTGTTTATTGTATGAAAAAGCAACCTATACACAGAACTGTATGGTTAACTGTAGGAATGACAGGAATTTAAAATATTTGTCATGACAAAAGCAACGTAATGAAGGAGTTTGCACAGTAGCACTCCTAGATTTCTATACAACTTCTGTATATCAAAGCTGTGGCTTGGATTTCAACACTCAAACTTCATTTTACCACTAGAAATAAATATTTTGTATATGTAAAATCAGAAAATGTTGCGAAATAAATCGATGAGGACTATAAATAATTGCGAAAACATTAAGAGGTAGTTCTAAACGCTTAAAATGAAATTTGCATTCACATAAATACACCCCAGAATGTAAAATATAACAATTTGAAATCACGCTATTTGTCGGAAAAAAATGCGTGCGTACATAAGAGGTGGGGTAGTTCACCTGAGGCCTTAAAAGCATTAATTTCTTGTACATAATTTTCCGCAGTTTTATTTGAGCCGTGTTTCGCAAAAGCACTGAAAACATATGAAACGTACGAATTAAGCTTTTGCCACCGGGTTCTTATTAATCATGAAAGAAATTAAATGCCTGAATTAGAAAACATGCGAACTCTCTCTGCATGACTCTGAATGACGTATTGAGTGTTCAAGAAACTTTTCCGTCATGTAGATTCCCTGCGATAATATATAGTTACGTAAGGCAGGGTGGTTCATTGCTTGATCAAATCACAAATCAGAAGTCCTGTTGATATTTACAGGTACAACAGTCGAGAAAAGGAGTGCCATTTATTATTATTATGGATTTTAACTATCCTGTACTACGTGCGCAAGTTAAACTTAACTGCGGTTGGTCTGCAGCCCCAGCAATGCAGAATCAGGTCACACACAAAGGTCTTCAATACAATATAATACACCGACAGCTTTTCTACACATGTACAATTGCCCTATTGTGCAATCTATACGTATAACATAATCCTATAATACCAATTCTCAACAAGCCAAACAAGCAAAACCAAAAGAAAATAATATTTACATGAACGTGTTGCTGTTCTTTGTGAATAGTTGGACATCTGTCTAATGATTCAATGCAGAAACTCAAAGTACAAAATGTAATGCATACATTATAATTTGCGACAATGTTCCATTCTATACTATATTCTTATGTATTAGGAGTAAGTGCATTTGCAAATAATAAAATTATTAATACCTGTCTGGCATCGTTAGTTAATATGCTGCGTTGGTACGCATTATTAGTTTATTTACTTCGAAGCTGTCACTATGCAAGTGGCAAGTACAAAGTCTCCAGTCAGATATTATGTAGAAGCGTACTTACCTGTACTGTGGCTAATTTGTAATGTAATGAATTCAAACAATCAAATGACTTTTGCTCAGCTTATAGAAAGAAGTAAAACAGAGTAATAACTTATTACCAGGGCATAAAGGTGAATTACATGTCAGTGCATGCGAATATTGCACAAAAGGCTTTTCATCATTTCGAAGTGTAGAGACAAAGATTAAAATCAAACACAGCTTGATGTTTTAGTCCACTACTAGCAGAGTTCTCACTTTATTCAGTTAAAAATGACGGATGTGGCTAATCACGATCTAAAGAGTATATGCATATTAGTAATTTCTTGGTATTTGAAAAATTAAAGTAAATGCACTTTTATATATTAGAAAAACACACCATTTCCTAAATACAGTATAGTAAGCTTACAATTAGTTTTTAATTGCTTGAAATTCTAACTTACGGGAATTCCACGCTTAGTGCGTGAGTTTAGTTGTAATAATTAGGTATTAGTTTAAAAAAAATAATAACTAAATTGTCTACTTCCGTCTACGTATATTTTGTTGATTACTGTTTATAATCGTTGTTACGAAATGGCAATTACTTAGCATGCAAAATAATTCCGTGGTAAAAAAGTAATGTTCATAAAAATATTGACTTGGGATTACAGATATGTATCATTAATGAAATGTTGCGTGTTGTATCATTACTGCTGTTAAAGTACATAGTAATTTAGCCAGTAAGCTTCAGAGAGTCAGTACCACCAGGACGTTTGTATAAATTGACGAGGTGTACTGTATGTTAAATGTGAACATTTGTCGGGAAGGACTAAGGGCTGAAAAGCTAATAAGAAGAGCTAATGGGAAGGTGTAAAAACACCATAATGAATGAAAGAACTCATTGTGATGCAGAAGAAGGTCATGATGGGTTTTTCAGTGCTAGTGAAAAGTGTGGTTACACATTAATTTAACCCAAGAGTCAATGTTTTCAAGATAAGTTGAGTTAAGGATCATCACCGTCATCATCTTTTTCAACGAGTCCGAAGGGCTATAAGTACATGAACTAAAACACAGTCGAGATGAATACAAAGAATACTTCGTCATGTCATAACTTGTATACGCAGATACTACACACATTCACCACAACAAGTTTTGCTATGATGATATTCAAGAACATGAAGTAATAATAAAATACAACATTACTTGCAATACACCTATAGCCGTATTAACATCATTCCCTGTATGTGTGTGTAAAGAAACTCCATTAAAATCTTCTAGAAGGCAATATTGGTACAATTGTGAAGGCTGTTACAACACATTACGTTATGACGTTGAATACGCATAATAATCACAAGGTACATACATAAGTAATCTATAGTGTATCGAGTAAGTGTTATTTCCATAAGAGATCAAAGCAAACCGGTGACCTGGAATGAGACTCTTAACGAAAAAAGTGATTTATGCTGTAACTCCCATTTAATTTAATTACATTGTCCGCTCTAATGATGAGTTGAGCCTTCATTATGAGCATTTTTTGACACCCAAGTATTGCTTACCCAAGCCACCCGCAAAAACTAAATAGAAAACACTTCAACGTCCACTCATACTTGTCCCTTTCACTTACGCGCTTTCCCTTTCCGCCACACAACTACTACTAAACATATTTTACACAACAACTTGGGATTTCTTGCTGAAGTGCCTATGGACAGGAGAACAACATGAAATATGAGATATAATAATCTTACAAAGCTTTGCACTATACTAGTAGACTATAGTACCTACATTACTAGCTGTACACATGCTGCAATTGATAACTCAGCCGACAAGAGTAACCCTTTGGGCATTACAGCCAACACAACCAGCAATAACGCTACGTTATGTAATGCTAAGCCTAAAAAAGACTCAACAAGGTTCATTCGCATGTTTAGCCGTATAAAACAACAGGGCACTGTTTCAATTCATCATACATAATATATAGAGTGTATAAAATATATTTAACAAGTACACATAAGGTTTAGGTATACCTGTTATGTAATATTGTACAATAGAAGTGCTTGCTTATATAAAATAAACATACATCTTTGCATATAGGTCCTGCTTGAACTTCCAGAGTTTTATTCTATATAAGAGAGAATCATTTTTTCCCGTGCAAAGAGATATGTAGTACATGTAAGATGAATATTATGAGCTTTGTGTTTTCAATGAAAATTATACATAACATATTATCATGGTTTAATCATTAATAAATTGGGCTCATAAATACTCACAGCTCCGGCAATTACATCATTCTGTCTGCTTATTCGAGCTTAACCGAGTGTTATGAATAAGTTGAATAGTGCCGCAGATCAATTATCACCATCCTTATCTTTTTACTCCACACAAAGAACAAATGATAGTTTTTCACTTCTTACAGCAGTATTTGTACACATACATTTCGTCAAAATACTATTAGTAAAGCAAAATATATAGGTACAGACGATTTAAGACGTGCACATAATGTAATACCCACATATATAAACATAATAACGAAACGAACCCTACATTAACATTTGGTTGACTTCGTATATGTAATAAACTTGAGTTAACATGATATGGGTGTATTGCATTGTATTATAATATTAAATATTATGCTATTTCAAATAAAAACATTTCGTGTTCCATCCTCATTACTTTACTCTCGTTCCATTTCGCTGCGCCACATTGGTTGCCCATAAGGATTCTTCCAGGTAGGGTGAGTGATTTATTATCGTTACATGCAGTTTCAAACAATGCTTGTTGATAAGTGATAATTTTATTTGGTATAATAAAATAAAATATTTTCTTAAATACAAACTAAGGAACATGATGTGTATATAGCAGAATTTACCTACATTACTGTTAGTAATATAGGGTATAATTTCATTTTTAATTCGAATAACTTTTATTATTGCTACTCTATCGGCATGTGGCATGAGAAGAACATGCAACAAATTAGCGAACTATTTCATTGCGTAAAAAGCTTCCACGCAAAGATCAAAACGTTTAGTTTGTGCAAAAAGTTTCCTGTAAATGTTGGAATCCGTAGAAGCGACCTGGCGTTCAATAACCAAGTAAACCATCCAGATGCACTTTATTTTATAAATGAACGCATTAAGCTATTCATATCACGTAGCTGTTGGTGGTATCAACAACAACGTGGAAATAAAATGTAGATGTAATAGAATTTCATTTTGCAATTATTTCTCATTAATATATCAATGTTTAATGATTTGCTTTGTTTTGATTTGTTTAGTTACTCAAAACTAGTACAACCTGTTTTTAAAAGATCGTCTTCAATTTTGAGATTCGCACAGGTGACTTATCCAAAGTTACCATTGCGGATTGCAGTCTAAGACCTTCGGCATCTGTCTATTTATAATGTCTTAACAGCACAAGCAGCACATTTATAAGGAGAAAATGCTTTTGTCAGTAGGTATAAACGATTTTACACAAGCAAACCTTAGTAAGTAGTAGGTACATAATATTATTTAATTCATTCTAAAGATCCTTTACTAAAATAAAAACCAATTACTGTAATTCAATACGATTTCAAGTAGAATTCATTAGCATTAGCGACAATACCCGGAATAGGCTTGCGTTAACCTATCTGTAATAAACATTCTAAATATTAAACAGACTGGAATAGAAAAACTGTCAGGTATGTTAACGAATTTTGCTAGATTTGAAAACGTTTCGATTTGCAGCGAAGAAAATTTTAATATAATCAGCAAACATTGGGAAAGTGTCAGTAACAAATCTTCAAGTGCATGTTGCTATTTACACCATTGAAACTGCCATAATTTTTGAAGCGTTAGTTGAGTACAGGATAAGTTAAGGTTTCACCGACGACCGTGTGAACTAATTTGTTATGTAAAACAAAAACTTTTATGAGTTTTCATCATACTGGTAGCTTGCTTTTATAAATAATAGGTGTACTTACACCTGAAGAACCGTAGAAGTTTTCTTTATGTGTGTTCGAAACAAGCTCAGAAAAAGAAGAACTTTGCTTTGGCATTGCTTTTTCTCACGACAAATACATTTTTACCATATGCATGGCGCAACTAATTCTACTACTTAATGCTCTGCGTATGCAAACACATAATCTTATTCATTTAAAATTTTCTGTAAAATAATTTTATGAAATCTTTAATGAAGGAAAAATGTTTAAGTAATAACTTCGTAATTTTAGAACTGCTAGTTGAAACCATTTGGAGATAGAGTGATGTTTGCAAAAATGATTTTAATATGAATGTAGTTAATGTATATCTTGAAAAAAATAAAATACAAATGTTAACATAAAACCTCGTATTCCCATATCATTATCAACACTTGAAACTGGTATTCACATACTTATTTTGCAAAGCAATACTTCAGACATTTATAATATTAAATGAAATAAATAGCAAGTACAAACAATACTGTCTATATATGAAGTTATGAATAGAACCTGTATTATTATCGCCGATCAAGGCTAACCTCAGTAGCAAAGTTGCTTCCAGCCAGACTGTCAGTCACCACGCAGTAGGTAGCGATTGAAGATAGGAATTTTACATATTGAAATAGACAAAATTAAAAGTATTTGACACGTTGAGCTGTATGATTTCCCCTTACACTTAATTATTTCATTTATATACTTTATTTTGAGTCAATTACAGACAAGTTCTGCCAACTCGGATTGTACTCAAGATAATTGCCAAATTCACGTAGGTTTTCCCTTGAGGGAAGTCAAACACAATCACATCGCATTATATTACCTGCAAATTAATGAACGGAAGGTTGAGTAAATAAATCCACGTACCTACACCTTCTTTAGCACACAATTCTTTATTTCCCGTCTACATACTTACAAGAAATGTCTTATAGCTTTCATTGCTTTAGTTTGATTTTAATTTTGTAAGTTACTACGTGTAAATACTCGGTAGATGTTATCTACCGAAGTATCTCTGTATGTAAAACAAGTTTCTTGCTCACATAAAAGTAAATATATATCCACTGATGAAAACGAATAAAAATAGGCGTACAATAGTACTATTAATCGGTGGTCAACGATATGAGTACCACAACCAACCTCCAACATTACATTTTTCTATATATATTGTTCATTCAGTTCAGTTTACCCACAAACAAACTATATAACCCTCTTTTTCTTCCCTCATTATTATGACCACACATTAAACTCTTATCTAGTACAAACAAACTGGCATTGAAATAGTTTATTGTCCTTTAATTCATATCAATGCTACATACGTTGCTAGAAGCTTGTTAATTAATTATTTCCAGGTAGTATCAAGTGATTAAACACCATACTCGAAAGATCCCCCGCTGAGCCCGTAATATGAACAATATAAATGCAGTCAGGGATGGATAGACAGACTCATCATATAAATGATGCCACAAACTTTTCAACCTTCTACTTCATTATTAAATAAGAAGCTCTCCGATTGCACGTCACACAAGCTGTGTAACACAACAGTAATATCAAAACAGGGAAACACACATTATTGCATCATAAGTACATCATAATATATTAAACTCACAACCACCACCAACCAAACAAATAAAACAGATGCACGCATCTTATATTAACTAGTAAGACTCCTTCAGTACACAAAACTGGTTCAGCATTTTTTATCTCTGTACCCAATCCAGTCTTAGTATTTACAAGACTGTGTATAGTTTAAGTAATATTATACTAGTATAACTTATACACATATACCTCTACTAATAATATTATAATCCATCTAGTGTATTTGTGAACATACTTATGTATATTATGTTATATCTACCTTACTGCTGTCTTTAACTCGTTGTATGTAGGATTCTTGCATTGCATGTGAGATAAATATATATAGGTATCTGTAATACTAATTCTAGACAAGGGATGTTAACGTAAGTGAGGAATGAGCAAGAACATCAACATACGGAAACAAAAGGGATGGAAATAAAGAAAATCTACAACAAGCTTCACAAATTAGAGTTGAACACAGCACACCTTGTTAATACATGTTGTTGCATTTGATGATTTTGTATCACTTGATGTGTTGTAGTTTACAGGAGTAGTATCTTCTCTTTTGCTGTGCTTAGGGCATAGTTGATACCTACTGATAAGCAGTGGTGTGAACTATAAACGATATCAAGAGAGTTGAACTGCAGTGATAACAATTACTTATTATAAAATATACCTATATCGAACTAGAACATCCTCTTTCACCTGAGTAATGACTCGATTTGGTGTTTTAATGAAAGATGAAAATCATTTCAGCCGTGGAGAGAGAAAGATGGACGTACTCGTTTCATCCGGCTCTTCTGGAGCCGAGATCTCGTAGTGAATACAATAATTATAAAAAATTACGTCATAAACATAAAGCAAAACATGAATATTACATTAAAAACCAAATTAGACACTACAGCATCAGTTAAGCAGTCTTATACTTTATTGACTGAGGCAAGAGCATAAGTAGAGTTGAAAAATTATATTTTATGTTGCAATACAATGTTATCTTAACCTAACAAAAATGCGTAAATTGGTAACTGGTGTAAGTAGGAAAAGTCCGGACAAAAATCTCTCATATACGCTACGAAGGAAATTATATGAATGTAGGTATTTAGTATGTTCACATCGTTTTATGAAATCCATTTCTTCACACAAGCTTGCCTAATTATCCTTATGATACAATTATTTTGTTCCATGATGAGTACCTACGTATTCCATTTACGTTATACAAGCCATACAATGTTTTCTTCCCCCACTTAAGGTAACGGGCAGGTCTCACTCTTTTATCTTGTGATGGGAAAGAACTATCATTATTTTTTTAGTGTATTTGATTCAAATTACAAAGCAAATGATAAACGCAGCCGTGGTAAGATGCCATATTGTACTATACTAACTACTAACTATGTAAATAATTGTTAGTAGTTAACTTAACCGTGTGCGTAGTACGCATCTTATTGTAACTAGCCTATTTATTGATAGCTATATTTTATAAGGTTGTTAGTTAAGGTAGGCATTTTCATAATTTTATTACTTTTCTACCACAGCAAAACGGAAAAGAAACCTATTAAATTTAGGATATTAATATAATTTTTCATAATACTATAAGTTCCCTCGGAGCCTTGTTGCATCCGTAGTTATTATTTGAAGTTTTAGTTACCTAAGCGTGTAAAAGTGAGTTATAGATTATATTCTGTAATTGTCGGAAATAAAACCGTAAAAATAACAGTCCTACTATTTAAAGTAAGCCCAACGTTCAGAGTATCATGCAATATTGTTAATTTTCCTATAAGTAACAAGAAAAGTATTTATTTTGGTAACTGGATGTGGTGCCACTGTGTTATAGTTATGTATGATATAATTGTATATACAGACATGAGATTTCCTTACATAGATATATTCTTTAGTGTAGCTTGGCACTTAATGTAGGTGCCTATATAAGGTATGTATTTTGTGTTTCCCTATGTAATTGTAAAAAGATGGTCTGATGATAAGCGTTTTCTTGCTAGCAACAACACACAGTTTAGTGGAAAAGATTGGAGTCTTTATTTCACAAATTATCACCAAAGATATCAAACCTTTTAGACGTCAATTCCCTGCCCAACTTCCTGCACTCCCAACACCTTTCCCCTCACTTAACCAACGACAGCAATGCACTTAAAATGCTTACAACTGATTATTACTTTTAAACTGGACCGGACGTCTCACACATCACATTATTTTATTAACTCACTCGCATCCGTCAGTCTGACGAAAGGATACACCAAGAAAATCATCTTCATTCTACAATTTCAGCTGCGATAATCATTTTATGTTGAAAGGCAACTGAAGTTGTTTAAATAAATCTTGTTTCAGCAGTAGGTATACAGTTGCTGTCTGTAATAAATCTATTTGGATGCAATTCAGATTTTTCTTGCAATTAATTGCCATTTTATTGGATGATTTTAATTATCACTGACAACTGAATGATTTTAGTGGTAAGGGGAACATAAATGATTGAATTTCTGGTTATTATTACATGCATTTATTTCATCCTGCACAGTTGCAGACATGAATTACGCGTTTTTTATAGATGCAAAGTTGTTGGCTGCGGCTATAATAAATGGCGAAGAGGATAATTTTTGTGAGACATCTTGCAAGTATCTATACGTGTGCAGAAACACTATGGTTATCTAAAACAATTTCGTTTTAATATTGCTTCGAATTTTTATTAATTATTAATAGGTACTTCTCTACCCTTCGTAATTAGTAATTAGGTTCCGACAAAGGAGTAAATTCATAAAGTGTAAGAATGTCTTGTTTTGTAATGATGATGAAGATATTGATGTGGGAATGAAATGAATCTAACACAATAAGCCGATTGCTGTAGAACCTGTATTGTATATAAACTCTGTACGTATATTGCATCGAAATGGCACATTATCAATCTGTCTTATACCTGCAAAAAACTGATACCGGATTCTACATGAAATAAGCATACCATAAACAATTTTCACATAGGTATCTACGCAGTCATTTGCACATTTGAGCCATAATAATCAAAAATTAGAACACATTTTGCAATTTTCATCTAGTTTCATCAAAGAAGCCGACAGTTAGTCAAGTAACAGCTAAAAGAAAACTTCAAAGTTGAAGCAGTAGGTCGTAAGTCTCGTAAAAGTCAATTGACGAATTATAAAATCAGACTGCCGAAGTAAACAACAACACCAAGCGCTGTAATAATAGCAGCTATTACCAGCGCTTCTCTTTATGTTCAATGAGCTCCCATAACTTACTAACTACAAACCGACAGGCATAAAGAATAGATCCGAATAGTAAATGCTAGGAAATTAGCCACCGCTTTTGTACTCATGTATATAAAACAGAAAAAACGCTGTGGATCATCATGACACGCACGTTGAATACTTAATGGAAATAATATACTCGTGTAGTAATATCAGAGTTTAACTAAACCACTGGTCTGGTTTCTTCTTTGGGCTAGCTCTCATCTGCCTGTTTTCCGCAACAGAACCATTATAATAAGGATAACTACTTTGATAGCAGTTAGTACGCACCTGTAATAATAAAACTAACTACTTATAAGATGAAACAACAACATAACAACACATTCTGTGTCTCATCCGACTCAGACGCGAGACGAAGACGGAACGCGTCACAAGTAACAGTAATACCATTATATTACTTCTATATACCTACCTCCACTTTATTTCGACTAGAATAATAAATGCCTTATATTCTAAACTATATTATAAGCTATATCTTTACTACGACTCTGATACCCGTTTATATTACATGGTGGCAGCAGACGAGTACAAGGTAATCGAGATACGGAAGATTAGAATTATAAATAAAGTCGGTAACATCCTAAGGTTGTCTCGTCTCGTATGCTATCATAAAGCGATGATGGTAATTGCAAAATAAATGAGATCGTTGCAATAATCACAGGCGGCTTAGGTTTAACTTAACACTTCCAGTCCATTCTCTCAGGCTTAACAACTTTGTTCCTTTATCACAGAATTACCAACCACTAAATTGTTGCAAACTTAACCAATGTTCCGCAGTGTTCAGACTATATACGTATACTTGTATGCAGAGAAACACAATTTTGTATTCTGTCTAGCAACCCGTGAAAATCTGACCAATTGTTGAAATAACAATTTTTATAAGGTAATAACCTTAATTTGGATTAGGTATGCAATGTTGTATACGTATATGAATTATGTGCAAAGAGGGATTTCTAGGAAAACTAGGAATTATTACAATTATGGTCTTTTAATTTAATTAGATCAAGTGAAATAGACAAATTAATTCTTTGTTTCAGTGTTATTAACGTAATAATACTGTTTAGGAATTTTCAATTAATGATTTCAGCTTCAGCTTGTGAATACAAAATGTTCAGAGAATGTACAGAGAAATAGAAATAGTCCTTGCTATTTATTTCAGATCGGTTTAGTTTATTTAATAATATGTAATGCGTTTTTGCAGAATAAAAACATGCAGATGCGTCTTGAAGTTAAAGGCTACATCTTTACTTGACTATCAGAAGAACATCTGTGTAGGTAATAAATGTAATAAGGTATGCCATATGAAATATATATTTGGCACATTTTGGATTTTGTTCATGTATCTTGGATTTATAGACGTAAAGCTTGGTTGTTCTGTCTGACGCCCTGAATACATATTCTTCGCAATAATCACAGTCATTAGACTCAAAGTGAAGAATGTGTTGTACTTGCACTTGCTTACACAGAACATTGTAACATATATAGAGCTTTAAGCATAAAAAATGTAAAAACAGAATCCAGCAAAAATGTGAGATGATTTTAAAGTAAGATGTGGTGAAGTTGATGATCTCCTTTACGTCCAGATGAAACGATAAAGATGACTTAATAATAAGCCATTGCAATATCAAGATTTTCATGGAAAACTGACCAGACTAATGATATTTCGCGATAGTAAGTATAATTATTATTGTAGATGCTCTGAGTGAAGCCGTAGCCTCATTTTTCTCCGTTCTGTATATAATAATAATAAAGCACGTCAATACTAACATACAACTGCACTTTCTTTAAAAAGAAAAAAGCCATAAAGAATACGTGCTTGTACAGTTTGGTAAAAATTTCATAATCGAATAGCCAAATGCGTGCTTACCAACTTGTGTCTGTCTTAACATTAATTACCGCACGAAGAACATAGTAATTTTGCTTGCATACATTTCAGTATTTACTTTACCATCTTGTATGCATGTATGTACGTGCATTAAACACATCATGGCATATTACTACTACTACAACAACAACAACTACTACTACAAGGCTGCAAACGATAAAACAATAGTTCGAAAACAAAAATACAAAATATAAGTACCAGTTATAGTTACCAGCTACTTATCTGTATGCACAAGAGAAGTGTACAGATATGAAGTTATACCAAAAAACTTGAAAGTTGGAATATTCTGAAACGATAAAATATGTGCGAGTTTACTTAAGTTTATGTTTTGGCTTGGTTGACTTCGAGTTAGACTGGAGGTAAGAAAAATCTTGAGAGGAAGCTATCAATTTAATTCTACAGCCGCAATGAGCACAAAGATATTCATTTTTCCATAGCAAGTTACTGGATGATCCGGAATAGATTTTTTATAATAGCCTCTCCTTCTATATACGTACTTACATTAACGCAACTCTACTACGTGAGTACAGAGCACACCATTTTAATATTACGTGCATAAACAAAACAAAAGTAAGCAACAGCCAAGAGGAGGACGGGAGTAAGATAATTAAAGCCTTTAGTTCTCAGTTTCTCACTTATTTTCCCGAGTTGACTTCCCGACTTGCCTCAGCTTATTCACCTTATCTTTGCATCAACTTCCAACACACATATTCTACACACAACACTCTATAAGTATACAATACACACTCCCATTTACTTTCTACACACTACAATACAATGCATACGTCAATAGCACTTTACTACAATGCATGATATAAATATAGCAAAATTCTATTCTTTTCCCTACATGTACAGATAGTACACAGTTCGTGTTCAGTCTTTATGATAATGGTAATGTTAACATTGCGAACAATACATTAGAGTGTGAGTATTTAAGTAAATACTAATAATATAGATAATGTATATAATGCAGAATGCATAGGGGACGGTTTGTGGCGTAGACAGGTTTCTCTCGGCTACTGCTGCACTTCTGTCTTTTATGTGAAGGTTTTTCTACCTTGTAACAGTACGACTTGCCACAGAGTCTTTTGTATCAACATTAGCTAATTCAGATAAGTATGGAGAATGTGTGTACCTTCCATATGCATACTGCGTGTATGGCATTTTATGTGTGCGAGTTTTATTCTTCACCTTTGTTTTGTTGAATCGTTGATGCAACCTTATGACAAACAATTAATCATTTTCTGCTGCCTAATTTGACGGATGATTTCCTCAGAATTATCAGCCCCTGGTTTCAGAAGGAGTGTACCCTCATAAATTATACATGGAACAATAACTCTCTTATCTTGTTCTATAGTCATCGCTGTGCATCAAACGCTCTCGCTTCGTGGAGCTACCACACCACATCACACCTAAACTCGCCAATTCCTCTTTGCCAAAAGTGTAAATGACTAAAATGTGTTGGGTGTCACATCGCGATAAAGACGATTTATTGTTTAATTAAAATATAAAGCAGAAGACAAAGAGTAATAAAACGTTACGCTTTACCCACTTGAACATCATCAATGTGTCTGTGAAGTAATTTGCTGAAACTCTTCGGAAGCCATTATTTTTCCGTTCTTATGGGTGCTGCGTTCCTTTATGTATGTTATGTAGTCATTAAAATTGCAAGTTTAAATAAGATCGGATGTGTTACATATATTATATTATATTTATATCTTTTATGTACGAGCCACAGCCACACTATCTGTAATTTTAGCTATCGTATAGGTAAAAACGCTACTTTTTATTATTTACGTGCTAAATTATACTAGAATTGCCAGCAGGTAACATTATACAAAGCTACAAAGCAAGTCAACAACTCGAAAATATATTACAACAACAGACTAAATTACTTTTGGTACTTTAGAACTCAGCGATAATACAATGGGAAGGAAATAAGAAGAACGTTTGATGCCGTCATTTATTATACCAGCTTTGCATTATCGTTCTCCTTCTTCTACTGATGTGCAAAGATATTGTGATTGAATTAGCTGGCAACATCCATCAAGTATTTATGGAGGGTCTGCTGTTGTTGTGTAGAAAATACCTACTACAAGTGTGCACGTACAAGTACATGCACATGCAATTAGATCTTCACTCAGTCAGTTTATTTTGCAGTCAGTTGAGTTGAACATGAGTACTACATCAATCTGATTTGCGATAGAGATGTGACACAATCATTTCAATCGCACGTACCTACCGGAAAATCCAAATTCTCCGTTTTAAGTTGGAAAGACCAGTTCAGCATCCACAAATTATTTCTACAACAAAATATTTCTCGTATTTTGGCATTTGAAAATCATGTACACATACTTCTCCTGTATGTTATTCCCAATAATACTCGAATAAACCCTGTAATACAAATCTGATTCTTTGTATGGAAACCTATACTGTACTTGCTACTTACCTTTACTTATTATTAATAATAAGCAGAAACGCGCTAACAATCATCTAACAAGAAATGTTTTATTGAACATCTTTAGGGAAAACTACTACACGGTAGAACTCGTATGTGTACACTAAACACTACTACTGTATTCGAAGATTCACTCACAGATCATAATAAATTAGTTGTACACGAGATATCTGCAAGCAGCATGAAGTAGTTGAGTTTATACTGAACGCGTACACAAAAGATACAAATACCAACAACTACATAAAAAACACAAAGTATATTAGTAGTTCCTGTCTTGTTAATACCAATATACCTATAGTATATTCACATAATATTATTAAAGAACAATACATAGCCACACGTCTACAGTCTACTTGAAAAATATAAATAATGAGCATAGGTTAGGTATATTTAGTTTTTCTGTATTACTTACTTATGTAATATAGTTTATTATCCACAAGTTTATAACAATAAAAGCTGCGCACATGTGTATTTCGTGAAATAAAGCGAATAAGAAGAATATTTCAATAAGAACTAGCCATATCAGATATTCCGACTGTCTACTTTTGTGTGATAGTGATGTATGTGCTACATATTGTGATTCCACCAGTTTTTGCTATTCGTTCGTATGCTGTCGGTTCGTAAAGTTAATGGTACAACGAGCCAGGCAAGAGCAGAACAAGTTGAGCGACTACAATACACACACACACTTACGAATAACGATTACAACAACGTAACTGAAAGTCAGAGCAAAGCAACCGAACCGGAGCAAGTCAACAGATACATTTAACATTACATCACATTATACCAGATATGGGAAAAGTACAATGTGAGCTACTAATTGTACTTATGGTATGAGATAAGCACTAAATTAAATTGGGTCTATAAAAAACAAAGGCGCTGACGATAACGCAGCTCTAAGGAATACACACAGCAGTGTAGTCTGTAAGTATAAAACAACCTTAGACAGAAAGATCCCTATATAAAATTCCCTCAATACCTTTTCTTGCTGTTTATGTCTGTGTATCATTTGCAAGGCAAAGTCTGAGAAAAGGAACTATAATGTGAGTTAAACTCTTGGAAGTTGTGTCTGACTGAAATAAAAAGTTTGTTAACCATTAGCTGATTAGCTCTGCTATAATGGTAATAATAACTACACATATTATTGCCATTTGATAAAACGAAGCTTTAAACTTTACTGCAATTGTCTGTATACGCTTTGTTTTGACTGGAGATGAACAATAATAATTACGCTTTGTATCACACAAAGGAGATACTTACTTTTCAGAATGAGACTATTTAAAACTGGATTAGTCTGCACAGACACACGTCTATCTTGTTATTGTACAAACTATCACAAAACAGACAGTTTATACAATTTTAAAGTTTTGCTCAATGCTTGTATAGATTAGATTTGATATTAATGCTAAAGATAGTAATGTTATAATATAATGAGCTTGAGCTACTCCTGGTATATCCACAGATATGAATTGAATGGATTGTTACAATGGAGTTTTATTATTTATTTTATCAAATTCATACATGAATTCAGTTGTTCATCGAATGGTGCAATACTAATTGCTAATTAGGTAATTACTATGTGTAGGTAACTGTCCCATCCTTTTGTTCGTTGTTAGTTTCAGGCTTGTTATGTTAACTTATTGTTAGCCATGGTAGGTATTGCGTATATAGAAAAATGTCTTGTATGGATGGGTTTAAGAGGATTTGCGTCGTATCTTTGAAATCTAAGTAGCTGCCAGCTAGTTAAGAAACTAATGTTCCATGTAACATATAAAGATAAACAGAATTCCTTCGTTTGTTATTATTTCATGAGAAAAAAATGAGGAAAGAAGTCGTAAAAAAGAGCTACTTATAAAGTGTTACTAATGTTTCCACCTCTTTTACTCATTACGAAGTATTACTCGATTTGCACCTGCCAACTGCTTTACACAGGCAAATGCTCCTCTGCGGTCTCATCTGTTTGCTCATTTGTTGTGTTAAATGATGTTTATGTTGCATTTAGAATTATTGGGGTATTTATTCATATCCTAGTGGAATATTTAATTAGTGATGCACGATGCACATACTGCTCTTTGTAATAAAACGGTTCAGTGTTATAAAAATTATTCATAAATAAATAGGTAGAGCTTTTTCATTGTATTTATCAATTGGTTTTTCTGCTGGTAATCAAAAGACTGACATTATTTGTATTACTGAATTGGAATAATAATTATTTGAAATTTATCTGAGGAAGCAAATGGGATGAATTGTTTTTTAATGTTTAATGAATAAAGAATTGATCTGCTTAGGTATTTGTAAGTTAGAAAGGAATGGAAAGAGTTCAAATGACTTTTGTGGTAGGAGATCTAGGCGTGAATTTAGTTACTCAATAGGGAAGGTAAATGGACTTCGCCACTACTGGTGCTGATGATACGTTATAAGTTAAGTATGATAATAATGATGGGTATATAAAAGCAGTAATATTTTTTGTTAGATTTTGTGTGAGGGTGGAAACATAAAAGTAACAATCATTAGTCGCACTCGCATGAGTTTCACGTTTCAGCTCATTATTTAATATTTTTCGTCATATTTCTTAGTTTGAGCATGGATTATTAGCCTGGTGGGAGTTTCATTACTAACTAGACACAACAAAGACTGAAACTAATGTGTAATGGCCATTCGAAAGTGTATGAGAGTATTCTCCACTCTTAAATATTGTTCTCTTGACGAGCTCGTCTTTCCTGTGGGTGAAAAACATACAAGGGAAACTATAAAACCACAAATAATTAAAAGCACTTAAATGTAAGTATGTGTGGTATGTTGGTAACTGCGAGTTAAAAACTTTTATTGTTGCTTTACAATTCAATTCAAACGATTCTTAGCAAAACTAACTTTTAAAGTTACCAGATTGCAGCTTTACAACCTACTGCTTTACCATATAAGTGACAATTTCAAAAGGCAATTTAGGTTCAGGTATGCACGCATGCAATTAAAAGAATGACTACAACATTGTATTTGCACTAAACATTGTGTGTTAAAATTTTTATCAATGTACAAAACAACAAGTCTTAATCATTTCATTTTTGCATACAATTTGAAAACTTCATCGGTAAACATAAATACGAACAAATCAACCTGTTAGATATAACAACTCATTCTGATTGCAGTACATGAATTTATATTACAAAGAAAAACTTATAATGACATACTTAAATCTACAAATTCTCATATTTAAATTTAAAGAAGATGCGTTCCATTTATGTAGAAAGGTATTAAAACCTTAACTAAATAATAATCAGGGCCAGCCACTACTATCTATCTGACCAAACACAACTCTATATTAAGCATGTACATTGTGCAAAAAGTATGCATCTCGATTCACAAAAGCACATATACGGCCGCAGCTACTTAAAACATCAATGCACCACAAAATGCAAATAAATGAAATTTTGTACCACAATCGTTTGCTGAGACATATAAATTGTTGGTTTTATAACAATGTATGTGATAATGCAGTATAATAATTCACAACATACAACAGTTTTATATACATACATGGTGTATGCAATTACAGTTGGTACATTTGACTTTGAAAGTATTTGACCCACTGAAAGTATTAAGTTCGCACGGAAAATTTACAAGCAATTGGTTAAATCTATAGCTTTGATATAGCCACCAATACCATGAATACAAAGACAAGACACCATTCGGCCACCCGGTAAATTAAAATTGTATGTATTGCTCAGTTAAAAACTTTTACTATTGCTGCTTTACAATTCAATTCAAACGATTCTTAACAAAACTAACTCTTAAGGTTAGCAACTATACATCCTACTGCTTTACCATATAAACGACAATTTCAAAAGTCAATTTTGTGCGTATTGCTCATTATCAACAAATTCTAACGAAACATCATTCACATTTGCTAGATGTCAAAAGTGATACGTTCATTTGCATGAAATATGAATTATGAATAACAGTGTGATATTATTACGAACATAACGAATGCATGGTCACAGAATTGTGCATAGCATAGCACTACGACTACAACTACCCGAGAGTTGAGACTGAGACCATCCGCATCCTTATACAAAGAATTAGCTCTTTACTCACTACAAATTTTTCATCACATTGCGTGCCATCTATTCAGCAAACTATCAACCAATCTTGACATCCAATTGTCTCACGGCACCCCTTGCTTGCAAATCTCATGCGTGTACCGTGTACCGTACCTAATAGACACAATATTCCGTACTTTATCCACAACTTCAGTGTAATGCTTATGAAAACTAACTCCAAGAGTTTAGGGCATGGACGTAGAAATTAAAAACAGAATAAAAGTTGGTTTAACAAATACTAGTGTATTTTTTCAATTTAGGTACATATGAATGTAAATAACCCTTTTAGTAATAGTATGAAGGTTTCGTAAATGGATTGAAAAATACCATTATGTAAATGTACTTTGTAATTGCTCATATCTGTAGACAGTAATATTTCATAATGCTGTCTCTTACGTCAGAGAAATATTTACAAGCATATGTATGCACTTATACAAGCACATATTGACTGTTTCAGAGGTCATGGAAAAGTTGGCCGATTAAACCCCAACTTCAAACTTATCCTTACAATAGACCACTCGAATACGTGTTTGCATGCTTTGTAAGTTTCCATGCGAAGCTTAATAAGACAAATTATTAATCACTAGTAAGTTTTCAGTATAGAATGTCACTAGTTTGTATCTAGATATGTATTGTACGTATATATTGTTTATTCACATCGAAAAAATAATGTTAAGATTGAAATTTTTGCAGGTATTCTTTTCTTAGCTGAAGTCCGTCTCCAGTGCCAATATGCCTTTCATAAGAACTCCACACAGGTGTTCCGATATGCAACCTCTTGAGTTGTAGAAACTTTTCTGGAGTCATGGTAAGCCGGTGGTATATCCCTGCAGGTAAAATTAACAAATCCCCTGGAACAATTTCTATTCGAATCCATGTTTCAGATGAAGCAGTTGTGTCTGCCTGGGCATTGCGTACATCGAAGTATCCGCATCCTTTTGAACACAAACGAATTTCTTCTTCAGAATGCAAATGCTCCGTAACAAACTTGACCATCTAATGTTCAAAATATGTAATATATATAGCCTCTATACTAAAATATATTTTAATTTAGCTTGCGTAAACAAATTTTAATTACTACTTTACCTGCTTCTCGTCTACAGTTGTAGGGGAAATCTCAATCTCATCTTCGAAGCTGTAGCCTCTATCTTCTTTGATTTTATCAAGGCTGCCATCAGTTTCGTAAGAGTCAGGGTTTAACTGTATAAAAGTGATACAAATAAAATATATAAAAGTTGATGCATATTCAATACGTGAATTTGTTAAGCATCACATGATCTAGTATGCGAATCAGTGTCTGTATATCTGTCAGTCTTTACACGGTAACTCAAAAAAGTTTGTTACAACAAACTTTTTTGAGTTTGTTATTTGAGTTTGTTATTTAACTACATGTACCTATTCCCGTGATTGATTGAAAGTCAAAGTTCGATGAGTCAGCTCTTAAAATGGAACTACTAAGGGCGTATTTAGGGAAAGGCTCTCAAGCCCCTGCCAGATGTCTGAAACCCCATTATCAGATCCTAGATACGACCTTACTATGCCTATCTACTTTTTACAATAGTTGTTAATATATATTGTGAAGGATTCATGAAAAATTTGCAATATTTTCATTAACAAATCAAACAATATCAAAAATAACTCACGTGCCAGCATATAATTCCAGTTTTTTCATTGAGTTCTTTCAGATTTAAATGTGCCCTGTTTTCTTCAGTTTTATCCAGTTTATTCTCATCCAACTCGGAATCGTTAATTATCCAGGCTCTTACCATGATGGAGTATGTTTGCTACTAACTTTAACAACCGTAAAGCCCGTAAAAATTAATAAACTGTAAGAGTTAAGCAGAGAGATAAGTAGTTTAAGAGTTACTGTTCCTTAATGTGAAATAAAGTCAATAAAGACACAACATTGGGTTATATTATACGAATTCCAAGGTCACATGTAATGTAGATAATTGGAGATTGAAGTAATTCAGAGCTGGGCCAAATACTTTTGCTCAAAATACAAAATACAAAATACAAAATACTTTCGAATCCCAAAATACAAAATACTCAAAATACTTTTACGATTTTTCGGCTCAAAATACTCAAA
>JABASD010001933.1:0-32370 GCA_019776165.1 Pogonognathellus flavescens
TTGAACCATTTGTGTTCTTCCGTTCTTGAGATAATCGTGTCACGGACAGACGGACGGACAGACGGACGGACAGACGTAGACACCAATGTTATAAAGTAGCTTGCGCTACTTAATAAAGGAGGACGTATAGCACAGCACATTCCTTTTATGCAGACCAGCTTAGCTTTTCCTGTTTGATTTCCTTTTCTCAATACCAAGATCACTTTCATTCTACAAAGCTTCATCCACACAATTATTTATGTAAACCTTGTATCCCCTACTACTACACTAATCCCATCATTTCAAACAAAAGAATATGTTTACCTATACCTTCAGTTTAATCCAATTACATGTTTATACATTATAATAATATTTGTAACAACTAACAAGCCTGTTTTTCGTATTTCATTAACATTCTACCTAAAGATCATGGAATTCGGATTGTATTATAGTAGGGTGCATTTTTTATCTACAGTTAATGCATTTAAATAGTAAAAACATTCATGTGAGCTCTTAATGGATTAATTAGCATTTAAAGAAAAGCTGTTCATTCTCTGTGTACTTGCCGGGCAATTTTTTTTACAGAAACAATTTTTTACCTTTATATACAAATGTATAGGTCTTGTTACAGCCATTACATTTAAAGCATTTAATCAAGCAGAGAAAATCTTCACTTTCCTTTTTTTCAGTTCACTATACTAGTATGGCAATAAACCTCATGTACGATATACATTTTTGAAAACTTGAAGCATTACTTCCAAAATTATAATCTTGTTTTCAAAACATTTGCATGCACGTAATCTTATACCTTGCATAATTTCATAAAATGAAATTGTATTTCATAATTTCATAAAAATAAATTGTATAATACAAACAAAATCATGATAATATTTTCCGGGCAGATTATTTTGCGTAGCTTGCACTAAAGATGCAAAATATGGCACTCAGATGACTGAAAGAGGGGTTAAGCTTTATTGAAAGCTGTCTTTAAGTGCAGATCAATACAGAATACGTATTTAGAGATCGACTTGCGACTTTTGTATATAAGTATATTGCATTATGCATGGAACACGTTCAGGGTTGAGTAAAAGTAAAACAGAAAATATCACACAGAATATTAAAGTTTGTAAAATTAGGTAACTTGCTATATAGACCTAGAAGAGAATTGTAAATGAAACATGATGTTGTTATATGTTATGCTATGAACTGCTTAAGAAGGAAATTAGGTTGGCCGTTATGAAAGAGATTTGCAATTAAGTTTAGATTTGTCGGAATTAACATAGCGTGCAAATTGATTTGGTGAATTTTCTCATTTTTTCAAACCCCTGACTAGCAGTTGAAGAAAATGACTTCTGTTGCATTTCACAGAGGCGGAGAATGGAAGTAATGTCGGATCACTGTTATGCTTTTGGGTTTGCATTACTTGATTCCCCTTCATGTGTCCCGTAATACCCGGCAGTCGTGGCAGTAGAAGAATATGTGCTATTCGATCAAGAAATTGTATTCGATGTGGTGAGACTCTTTTGAGTTCTTGAATTCTTGCTTCTCGTCTCCTTTGGGATAAATCGCATGATAGAATTCTGGTAATGACATTTCCTTCTTTTTCCCCAAGAAAAGTCAGTAATCAGATTGCACAAAAACCCATTCTATATAAAGTAAAGAGCACACAAATGCAATCCTTCCATCAACCAGACTTAACATCCTCTGTCTATAACCATAACACGCTATAGCCCATATACTTACGCGTAATACTTTGACATTGATGTACCTCCGCACTTACACATCTAACTCAATTACACCAGTATTTATTATGTCCACAAGAAATACAAAGAAACCTATTTCCTACTTTAAACTTTTTCATAAAGTGCAGCTGAAGTAAATACATTTTTTATCATAGCCAAGCTGCAATCTAATTTATGTAAAATAAGTTTTGCAAAATTCCTTCGTGTGTTACATTTATGTATAGGAAACAATTTTAAATCAAAGGAGATTTCTTATTTTAGCATACATTTATGTACATACGATTTGTTTAAGCCGAATGGAAAGACTGGCTGTGTGTACACATAAGCTTTGCAGGGATATTCATATTCCACAGCAAAGCTAGCAATGAGAACCTACTTTAAAGTTTTAATACTTAATTATCGATTTATTACATTATTTTCATTCAGTGTCATTCTATATTTTATGCATATAAGATTGATTCTTTAATTTTTTAAAGCTCAATTACCAGTGGCAAGATACATAGGAAGAGTCAAAACACCAAGGTTAAAAATTTAATACATTCATTCGTGTTTTGAAATTCTATTTACAGTAAAATCTATTTTTGTGTACATATTCCCTACTTTGTTTAAAATTTCATTTTAATTCCATGACAGTCAAAGCTTCATGTTTGGTTATTGTTAGAACTTTTACACGAAAGTACACTGTATAGTGGCTATCAGTGGCCTATCTTTATTACAAGTATCTTCCAAATGAGCTAATGATTACAACTGAAGGGTTATAATGTGCGTAAGTTGAATGGTAAGAAAGTGTAGAGCAGTAGAAGTCAAAAACAAAAGAAACTTCGAAGGAAACCAGTTCAAGTTAGTTATCCATGAGCCCCAGTGTATTATTATGACCCTTCGACACGCACTCTTGAAAGATTTACTCCTCCTTCTAACTCCACTCTACATGTTACCATTTAAGTAATTCTCTAACTAGTTTTACTCCAGGTAGTATACAAATAGGTATACACTTATAGCCTTGAATTTAATGGCTCTGGAGAAAAACACAACTGTATTATAATCACAAGCATCATTTCTTTTCTTCATTTTAATTGTTTCATGAAACTAAATGAATCTTTTCATTATCAAACTCCAAGGACAAGGAAAAGGGCAAAATATTTTTCATTAGACATGCCTCTAAAAGTAGTCAACAAATTTCAGTCAATGAAAATAGATTAATGCTTATATAGTTATAGTTATATAGTTTAGTTTAGAATAGATGAAAATTTTAATAATGCATAAAATCATTAAAATGTACACCTTAATTATTGATTTCTAATCAAGCAGTAATCTGAAATGCAATACATTTTGTACTGCAGTATTTCATTTTCTTCCAAAAGTACTTGCATACACATTAAACACTTTGTAAAAGTTCGTACAAGTTTTCTTTTGAAACATTAATAAGATTTTGAATTGTTTGCATTTACTGGTAATAGGTTGTTAAAATAAAAGGCAAAAACTTAAACCATCTACAAACACCAATTGTGTAATGCTTAAAAATATTTTGTCCTTTATTTTGTGCATAGCGTATTACAGTCATAGTATTTTCGGCAGAATTTAAAATGAACATTTCTTCAATTCAATTTTTATACCACAATCCTCATATTAGGATTAATTGAAGCTTGTTGGCTCACAGTTTATAAAATTGTAAATTCACAATTCTAGTAACCTGGATTATTACCTTGGACATAATGAAATTACATAGCCCAGAGGACAAAGATGATTTGTGACTATAACTACTTTCTTGTATAGTATGATGTTATACTGAGGGTGTAAGTCTGTTAAGCAAAGCAGTGTGGTGTTTTTAGCATGAAATAGAAATTGCTTTGGTTGAAACTGTCCCTGTAGTTAACTGAGAACAAGTAAAGCTGCATGTGAACGAAGTATAAAGCATAAAAGCCTGAATCGAAGCATGTAATCCATTTATGGTAGTTATATGATTGCTTTTACTACCTTTCCTCACCAGCAAGGTGAATGCTGTAATACAGTCAACTACCCAAGCAGCTACTATTTCATAATTCAAATTAAGCTGCGAGCATTGAACCTCTCGAGTTTCGATGTAAACATTTTGGTTGTAGACAACCCGCAATTAAGATTTCTGCTATATGACTCTTGACATTTAACAGCAGATCAACAATATTCCTAAGTAAGTAGTTCAAACAGAAAGGAAGTTTATACTACAAATAATTATAAATAAAATACAACCTATAGTCTCCATACTATGAGCTACTTACATTGTACATTGTACATTGTACATTGTACATTGTACATGTCCATTGTCTATACATTGTAATAAATAGCCTCTATATACATATATAGTACATTACTAACCTTTCAAGGCAGCAAATCCAAGAAATTTTATTCCTGAACAATGCTACAATCGTCTTATTCAATTTAACTCTGCCTTAATTCGTTTATGGCTCTTTATAAAACAAACAAACATGCACACTTACCTTAACAGTTAATCAAATGTGCAAAAATCCTATATATAGCAGCTTTAATGCAAACTTTTATTAAATTCGCACAGTACAGAATCCCTTTTAGTAAAATCTATGTAAAATTCAATTGGGGGGAAAAATCATTTATTAAATAATAAATAATCACTGCCTTAATACACAAGGTAGCCTTTGACAGACACAGACACATTAAGAAACAACATATAGATATATTGGCTGCACCTACTTTCCTTTATTTTGGTAATAATTCCAAATATTATAATTCCTGGACATTACTTTTATTTTGGACTTATTTCAATGTGCCCAACATGTAAGTTAGTTTGAAGTGCGTTTGGTTGTATGTAGAGTTACTGCGTTGGACTTGGAAGAAGTAGATTTCTAATTAAATGAGCTCGGTCCGGAAATAATTAGAAAGAAATGGCCGTAAAGACATTACAAGGACTTTGTAAGTATTTGTTTTATTGGAGAAAGGATAAGTGCCTACATATGTAAGTAGTATAGTAAGTAAATATGTATACAGCCATACATAGACAGCTGCGTGCTTGGAAAAACAGTCGTTTTTTCCACGAGAAACAATTTTCCAACTAAAACCAATAAATCCATGAGAAGTTTTTTCATTAGGTATAGATGGTATGTACATTTATTTTGTCTCAGTTCTCTTTTCTTCTCTCCATATACTTCCATATACATACAATAATACAATATACAATAGAAATTGTTAAGACACTACAGAACACATTGAACTGTTCCACTATTGCAATGCTCTACTACGTTTGACCTCGCTCTACTCCTCGGAACTAATGGATTATGTACACATTCATCCACTGTGTATTTTGCACTGTTCTGTTTAACTGCTCCGTTCCGTTTGCTGACGCAATTTATAAATGCAGATTTCTTTCTGCGGAATTGTGATGTACTTTCTAACTATAATGTGTGCAAGGCAAATAATATAATGTACAGCAAGCAGAAGTGTAGCAAAAATGCAGAATACCACCTCTCTCTCTCTCTCTCTGCCTTTAAATGTTCAACAACAACATTTCAGCGAGGAATTTTCGACAAAAGGAATTTGCTCTTTCAGCAGCAGCAGCAGCAGCAAAAGAACAAAATCTTTTGCTGATAGAAATTCTTTGAACTTTCTTTTTGTTTCACCGTATCAAAAATAAAGAATGGTTTAATTGAAACTGTAGCACAAATACATTCAAAGAAATCAAATAGAAATAAGCTTTTAAATACGTCTTGAAAACTTTCCCTTATATACAGTCTCACGATAAATTGCAAATAAAATAGGCCATAAGTTAACGCAGACAACATGCATCAATTTAAACAAACAACCCAGTGAAATATCCATAGGGTATACCCACATCTCTAGAATATATATGTACTTGTATCTATAATTTGTTTCTTTATACGTATATATAATATATACCACTATAATTTATATTTAAATTATAGTATAGGTTTTTATATAGACTTGTTTGGTTTTTCATGTAGGAAGAACTATATAGACACAACTAGACTCCTGCACAGTGCTAAATAAGGTTTAAAATTTGAGAGTTAATTCCCTACCTTGCCTTTTCTGCTCTTCACCTTGGGATATGATCTGTTTAAATACAAGATTACAGTTTTAACTTGAACTTGCCCTATGGATACATTTTCTGCTTACATTCAATTCCCTGTGCTTATACATTATACTGTGTAAATGAGTTTAAACCAGTAAAATCCTTCGCAGTCTTGTTTTCTAAAAGCCACCCTCGATGAACTTTCATTTTAACGCTCATTTCATTTAATATTTCCACCAGAGTCATCTTCCATTGCATTCTAATGCCCTATATATACATACTACTGGAGAAATTGCACATTGTCTACTAACATTTAAACACAGGAAGCAGCTTAGTTTGGGATAAACAGAGAATTGCTTTAGACAGCTTTACATGTACATGTAATGTCTGAGTGTGACAAATAAAAGAGCAGTCACTAAACTCGACAGAGCACAAAACCATGAGTTGTTGCAGCAGCATTTTCTATAAACACAAAACGAAGTTTCCATCACACTCCCGTGCCATTTGCCATACCATCATATAATATTATAACCACTCTACGTTTATTCCAGCATGAGCCACATACAGAGACACAGATACACCGCACCCGTAAAAAACAGCAGCACACACGGACTTCATGAATACATTCCGTTTTCTTTTGGAGCATTACCACCAGAGCAGAGATGCAGAGAAGTACATACAGATAGACACTACAGAGAAAGGACAAAAACTCAGTTTATATTGTGAGTGTCCCAGAGGAAACGTAAGAAAAATGTCAGTGGTGGACTTAAGACAATACAAAAAATGACTCTAGTCACTTGCTTGGCTTCCAAATAAGTCTCTCAGCTCCGGCATTCAAATTGTTCCAGCAGAGCATCTCTCCTGCCTCGAATTGAAAAGTATTTCTTCCTCCCAGTCTTAGACTCTGCTGATGCTGACTCTTATTTTCCTGATCCTCCTTTCTTAGATTTCATGTCGAGTTTCTCTCCGAGTCAACTAACAGTTGACTCTCTCGCACTCTTTTCCAAACCCGGTTCACTTTCTTTCATTGCCTTTGGCTCCTTTTCTACTCCAAACTATTTCCTCTCTCTCTGACTCTCACTTTCTCTTATTTCTCACAACACAACGCACTTCCACCACTCACACTCTGCTTTTTCCTAACTGTGTTGTGTTTATATATATATGTCTCTATATAGGTATTTGTTCATGGACAGTTGTACCTTACCGTATAAAGAAGATTTCGATGCTGGATTGCTCGATGTTTTTTGAACTACAGTACACACGTAAACTAAACGCGTCGTTTTAGTGGTCTGTGTGTGGTGTTATTTTATTTCGTGGGTTTAGAACTTGTCTTTATTCCCGTTTTTTACTTGACACTATGCGTAGCGGAACGTGTGCGTTTTACTTTGTTGTGCTTCGTTGCATTCCTTCTCTTCTTTTATGTAATTTAATGCAATTTCATGTAATGTAACGTAGTGCCAACGCCTATTCCTACACTACACTTAACCGTTTTAAGTTTACATCAGTCCCTCTTACTGCAATTGTTACTCTTTTGCCACTGTACACTATAGAGGTGAGGGTTTTAATGCTTGGTATAAGTTATACGTTCTGTATGCATGTGTGTGCTATGGGATACACATAGGTTGTGTTTTTATTGTACGAGTATTGCATTCGGTTAGGCTAGTGGTGAATTTACAGTTTTTACTATGGTGAGTCTTTTTCGTGGTTCAAGTCCAAGTCCAGTTTCAGTCTCGCTAGTCGTAATATTTCATTGTTTTTAATGGAAAAATCGGGCAATAGACCAAGATTGCGTGAAATTTATTTTCCTGCATTGCGTAGTAAGCATCTGTACTCAGAGAGAACAGACTACATGCAATGTTATATGGTCTCAAGTTTATTACGTAATCGTTCTGCTTGCCACCGAAATTGGATTTTAAAATGAATAGTGACTTCAGTGGCTTCATAGTACCGTTTTGTGAGTGCGGGCATTCCTCAACCGCTCCTGTGATCATCATAAGAAGCTTTTCTCATTTTCATACTCTTTCTTTAACACGATCGTTTTCGGTCGTTTACAAATCCACAAAACTGGACAGTCTTGAGTTTTAATTCTAAATATAATTAAATATTTTGTATAGTGATATCGTCAGATAGGTTCGTTGCCCAACTGGAAATCGTTTGTCTTTGAATGCAGAACATGGAGAGATAATTTTGACTTTGGGTTTCAATTCGGTCGTTTACAAATCCACAAAACTGGACAGTCTTGAGTTTTAATTCTAAATAAAATTAAATATTTTGTTAACTAAAATCATCAGATCAACAGCGTTCTCTATTGTAATCATATATAATTTTTGGCTTTGGTTGCGGAAACTAGAGAGATAATTTTGACTTTCGGTTTCAAAACACTTGTAAGAAAGATTAGTAAATTTTTATACCATTTATTAAGAGATTATTACAGTAGTAACAGAATGAAGAGGGTAAATGTTATAGACAAACTTAACAGGAGAATAAACTTAAGAGATTAATCCAATGTTGATCCAACTTACTTTAATGTAATTGTGGAATTGATTTAGTGTGTACTTGCTTATATTGTATTTATTGTGTGTCTAGAGTACATGAAACGAAGTGTTACTTGCAAATGCGGGTAAAGTGTCACAATATTTTCTAATGGTCTTGTCACGAAAAGGAAATAATTTAATTTGATGGGATTGCTTGAGGTAGTTGAGCAAACACATTGTGGTCTCTTTTATGAGTGCTAGAACGATAAATTAACAGATAAAAACGCAGCAAAAGGTGTAGACAGTCTCGTAGCGTGGACAGGTTGCAGCTTTGGAGAATATAGCACTACACCCCGCGTCGTAAACGTAAAAAGTTGATTTCGTTCATTCTAATGCCTACACATTTACTGTAGTAGTTGTTGTTCTTTTGCGTCCATGATTGAATAATGGTCTACGGCTTATTTCTGTAGTAGCTATATAACATACCTTAAATGTATACAGGTATTAGATGCATTATTATGTGTAGTGTGTTTATATACATTGTTGTGTGTAGTGTGTGTGTGTAGATACATTATTGTGTGTAGTGTGTGTTTAGTTCCTCAATTCATAAAACTAAATTGTATTATGTGGATTATAAAAGTATAGGAATTTTTTAATGCCAGATTTTTTTCTTAGTGTACTTAAACAAGCACACTAAGAGGGTATTAAGTGTATTGTTTCGTTTTCTATTAACTGTGTGTGTGAATATCTTTTATTGTTAGTACCCAAATAAGATGAATAAGGTGATTCGCTTATCTTAAGATTAGGCTGGCTGAAAGTGAACTTTTTTGGGTGCCCTAGAGAAATAATTCATTACAGCAATTATATTATCGAACGGTTCTTTTTGCGCGATAACATCATTGTGTATTACCATGAGCTATATAGTCTATAGAGTTTGTCTCTTATTTATTGTTTTGCTTTGTTTGAATTTTGAAGTTGTTTGACAGGATAACAACGGGCAAGTTTAGCTGCACCACATCCAATTCAGAGAATTCACATGAAAAGGTGAAGGAGGAGTGTTGCCGCATCTGCAACACTCATCTGTAAACAAATATGTATGTAAATACGTAAACAAGATGCTGTTTTCTACGAAAAGACCTGAATGCACGTTGGTGGGCAACAATATGAGGATTTTATTCAAATTCTAAATAGGAAGGTGTAAATGAATTATGACTTCGTGGGCTGCTTTTCACTACTGTATTATTCCCTAGATTGGGTTCACATCCAAAAGGTGAGAATTTAAATTGAGTACGTATTTTCTCGCAAACGATACGAGAGACGAGACTACGACTACCACCATCCACTTCTGAAACCAGACATTGCATTGGCATGTCTCTATGTAATTTTCCACATTCATACACAGCTATACAATTTCTCATCCGTACATGCAATAACCGTGAACAAAGAATTGTAGGCACACAACTGAATTAATTGTAGTAAAGTATTGTATGAGCCACAGGTATTATTATTGTCGATGCGTGCTGTGAGCCAGCTCACAGAAGTACCTTACTGAAATCTTTCACTTTATATAGTATATACCTATATATACCTGTAATTTTATATTGGAGATATTGTATATTAAAAATACAGCATTTATGAAAGTAGGTTTAGGTAAGTGTATATATAATATGCATATACATATAGGTAATACATGTATAAAGGGTTGAGACCTCGCGAGAGTGAAGAAAAACGCTTATAGAGTAAAAGTAAACTTATGATAATCGAAAAAACACGATTCGCTTCCAATATTGTTTATGACACTTGACATGCAATGATAATAGTAATAAGTGATGAAGCTGCAATTTTATACCATTAGTTTTTTACGTTTCTATCTATGCATCGACTACTAGGACAAAATTCCTAGTAGAAGGAAGCGTTTGCACTTTTTCACGAATAAAAACTCGGAGTGTGCAAAGTGTGCAGCAATAAAATTACATTTGTATAATATTTTCCTGGAATTTCTTCTTGTAGCAAAGAATTTTCATTTTCTGAATCTTGTCTTCAAGTATTTCCATGTACAACCTAAGCTGTTTCTAACAGTAATGTTTGCTAGTTCCGTTTTTCGATGGTGCTAAGAAATACACAACTTATGCTAATTCGAGATTGAATTAGTCGCGAGTTTTTTCTTTCTCGCTTTTTCTGTTGTGAAGTGTTACCTGTGTGTGTGCATGTCTTTCAGAAAAGTTGACTGCAACATTGACTGCAATGCATATAACATAAACTACAGTACAATCTTGAAGATCTTCTCGAGAATAAATGAAATCAGCAACTAAATGGCAATGGCATTGGGCGAGCCCATCCTTTGCACTTAAATTCCAATTCATACTCAAGTAGATATTCATGAATTATGCATATTTCTTAATTTGGTTCACATCCAACCTTATACACACAACACACTCATCCTCTGCAAAATCTGCTTACTTCCATCCTAGTCCCACCATCCTCTCATTTTCCCTTGATAATATAATTTTACACTGTCTCTATACAATTTCCACGAATCGCAAGTACATACATAGCATATTTGCAAACTTCACAAAAACAAATTCAGTTCTTTACCTGCAAGAATAACACTAACAAGGTGGAACTCTTCAAGTGTTAATACAGGTAGATTCATAGTCAATCTTTAAGATTTAATGTTCACAGTCATGTTTTTCTGTATATAAAATTGTTACACAATTATGAAAATATGCATTTTGTACCAAAACATTTTTAGCAGGAATAATTAAAGTGTTCGCGAATTTTTTGCTCTAAATGATGAAAGTAGTAGCTATTCTGCTATTTAATTCATAATACCTAAGACACTGACACAAACAAAAACTTACATTTGATTTGTTAATAACTGTAGGTTTCATGACCTGGATCCATCTGTAGATTCTTTTGATTAAAATTTGTTATCCTACAGTCAACTTTAATGAGTGGTTTTCTAGAAATTCCAGGAATTTGTATTTTTATAGGAAGTATTCAAATATTGTTGCTAAAATGCAGTAATTCCTTATTAGTAGGTTAATCACGGTTTATTTTTAAAAGAAATTTTGTGTTTCAGCATTTTTAGCCGATAAATTCCCTGATTTCACGTAATAAGTGAGAAACTAGTTTATTGTAATAAATATGGAGATAAAGTAAAGTAATGTAATAGAAAAACAGTGGAAAAATCCTGACATTATCTACAGAGCTGCAACATTTGTTGAATTTTTGTTTTTTTGAGTGGAATTGTGTAGGAATCTGTTAGTACTGTATGCATGCGTAGCTTTATTATATAGAAGTGTGCCTAAATGTAAGAGAACAATCCTAAGTAGATCAGCATTAAGTGGCATGCGACATTGTGTTCCATTTTAAATCCAACTCGCTAGCACTGACATCAAATCTGACTGTTTAACTTTTCCAATGTTGTAGATGTACTAGAGGACTGTAAGTGCTTAGTGTATTTTTGCCAGTGAAAGTTTTGATATAGGTGGGCAATGTAAGTTGATAGGAATTTTGCATGGTTTGTATTGTGTAATGTATTTTAGTTATTCCGCCTGGCTGTAGCATTTGCAAATATTCCATGGGAGTGTATATAGTTCAATTGAATTTTGTAGCGCTGTACAAGAAGACGACCCGATCTTCATTCTAAACTCAACGATAGTAAACATTCCAAATCCTCGTCGTATCTGTAATGTAACTTTTACAGTGTATTTCGAATTTTCCTATATATTTATAAAGCTCGTAAACTTTTACAGTTATACATAAATACATACTTTGCACGGGACAAAGTAGGGAATGGGAAAAAGTAGATGACAAAAATGCACAGCATTCGATTCGGATTGAAACGTAAATACAGTAGAAACGAAACAGCACATTCGCATTTCTATGTCATGCTGCGTTCTTTTATTTGATAAAATGGCGGAATTAAATAACATCTGTACTTTCTTCACAAAGAAATTGCGTCACTCTGTGCTGATGGTCAAAAAGCATAAACACATCTCAATCTTTACAACTTTTCAGCATCAGAATTATATTCACACGCTTTGTTATTCACAAAACTTTTTTACGTAGTAAAATGAATGCGTCGAATTCACATTCATCTTCGTTTAAATACTAATTATCTGCATCTTCTCACGCTATTCACAATTCACGTCATAACCTAAAGTACTTGTCAATATTTTAATTATCTGTATTCACTACAATACAACAAATTGATGGACATGCTAGTCGCAGGAGGACCTAATTATATAATCTGTGAAATATTATTGTTCAATTGGTTAAAATAAATATTCTGGAATTAAAATGTAAAAATATTAATTTTATCTCTCAGTTCAAGACAGTGTGTTAGCCCCCAGCGTTTTCATTTCATACTTACAGAGTTGGTGTGCTGCATGAAATTTGTGATGTTCATCGTAAAAGACATTTTGCAAACTTGAATCAAAATTAGACACACTCTATACTATACGTAGGCGTTTATTGTCTTTCTATGCATAAATCATATGCAGCAAATAAACTGTCATTCATGCTTTCATTACTTTGAAGTGAAGATTTGAATGCGCATAGATTCTATTCAAAGTGATGATAGAGAAGCAATTGATGTGTTTTGCTTTATTTATTATTCATTCTTTTTTCTGAGATGGGAAAAATTAATTATTTAGCAAGGACCGACAAAATAATTGAAATTCAACGAAAGAAGTTATTATGTGAATTTCGTTAGCTTGATGTACAGTGTAGTACAGTTAAAAGAATTCATGGCAATTCATGGCCCAAAAGAATGTAAATTGCATATTAATGTAGAAAGGCTTACTTTAGAAAGGTTAAGATTGTATTATGTCATTTGCATATGTCCTCGTTTAAACTTATCATTAACATCAAGTGTAATATATGAATCCCCTCCTTTAGTATACTAGCTATAGATTTGAGTTGCGCATATTCTATCTAAAATTCATGTTTTGTTTGCGTTTGCAGAGATACAACAGAATTTCGACACTGCAATTAAATAAATTAGCATCACGATATTCTTAAGAGATACTAATGTGTAAATAAATTTTACAAGTATAGAAATGGACACTAAATAAGCGAAAGATCAATTTATTGAAGTCATAAAATTTGGTAGTGTAGCATTATAGCGTATTATTACATGGAGATGAATGAGTTGTGTAGGAATTCCTAGAGAGGAAACTACGTCTACGACAAGGGAACGAGAAAGATAGGGGCTGCATGCATAATACATTGGAAACATACGTATACAGTCACACAATCATAATTTTAAGGTCAATTTTAGCATTGCAAATTAAATTAAGCAGACTTGAGTAAAGGTTCGTGGCTTCGACGACCGGAGTTGAAAACTTTTTTCCCAGCGGATCTCCGTCGGAGAACTCTGAGCCAATTCATCTCAGAACTTATACTCTATACCCCCAACCTATACTACAGTCTAACTAAAACTACACACGTACACACACAGCGTACATTTAACCAGGAGAAACATAACAAAACATTTCAACTTTTATAGTCAAGATCAAGATGAGCTCACTTTGGCTAAACTCTAAAAACTGCACAGCATTGCAATGTGAATTAAACCTTAACGTTTACTTTAGTTCTCTGGAACAGCATACAACCTCCTATCTCCGCATCGGTAACTTTATGCGTAGTCAAACCATCGTATTGTTCGCAAATCTAACAAAACGAACATTCTCACAGTGTCTTCCCGTTTTTCTACAATACAGGGGTAGGAGACGCAGGAAGAAATGTTGAAACACACACAACCGAATAAATGACTCGCAGAGTAAGTCACTCTGGAAAAAATTGAAACCCACAAACTCATCTCATGACTTAAACTTACAAACACAAATCTCAACTATCTCATCTCTTGTAAACTAAAACAGTGCCTTATACCTACACAATAATATAATTCCTTTGTTTCCATATATAATACATATTTCAGTCTCACCATGTATTTGTAAAGCTATAGGTATATTACTACTGACGCTTTCATTTCCTTTGTATATAACTTGTCTCTCTTCCCCCTTTTAAATACTGCTAGTTTTAATTTACATATTTTTCCTGAGCAATCAACCTTCACGATGGAAGACACTAATTTTGTTTTGTAAATGTTTCTTTGAATCTCAACTGCAACTTGCGTGGAGATTCTTCATTTTAATTTAAGATGCATCATTGTCTTTTCCCTAATACTCTCCCCTATAGTATACATATTATACTAGTCCCTTATAGCTATACATAAGAATTGTAAAAGTTCGTTAATAAAGAATGAAATTGAAGGTGAAACTAAATTACCTATTTTGCAAAACTCGGACATGTATTATTAATAGAGACAAATGAGTGTACCATATACACGTGTATATATGGACAATATAATAAGAAGAAACATAAGGAAGGTGCAAAAATATATAGGACATTATTTTATAGGCAAGTTAAGTTGTAAAGTATAAAAGCGTGTCGAGAGATTCCTGGTAGATAAGACGTAGCCTTGAAGAGTTTGCGTTGGAAATTAACTTGTCTTGTCACTTAGCCAGCCTTCAGTGTCACGAAATGCAATCAAAGAAATAATTTATCGAATTGTGTGTTTTATCACGGAGGAAAGGAAAGAGCAAACAGGTTTTGTTTTGTGTGTGTGTGTGTACAATGATTTAAGTTTGCATTTTGCATGAGAGCGAGTCAAATATTAGTGCTAGAGAGGGTTCACATAATTTTCTCATAAGACGTAAATTCGCATGGTGTTATATGTTGGAGTGTACACAGGGGATGTTAATATCAATAATTTAGATAAATGGAATGCAAACTTATTCTCTTATCACTCTGCCTTCGGCCAACGATATTTTTCGCCTATAAGACAAACTACAACTTAATGCAACAAAGTCATTGCTTGGTCACATAACACAAATTCTCAACTGGGCATCTTTCTCTCTGGGCAAGGCAGCCTCTGTGTGTGAAACTGTTCTGGTAGTACATAAGTAAACTGTAAACCATAATACTTTTGATACCAGGCGGGATGGCATGGTGAGAGAAATATTTTACAGGGGTGCAGCAGAACTCAGAGTTATAGTGATTTTAGCCGATACAGCAGCGGTTACACGCAGTTATCGTAAGCAGCAGGAATTGTGGAAGACAGTAAGACAGAGAGACTCTTGCAATTAATTCCATTCCTCTACAGAGAGAACAGAGAGAAAGAAGAAGAGCCTACACCGAAGAAGAAGAAGAACAACGTATACATTGTTGGCGGAAACTTATCCGCCAGAGTTTCATTTCACAGCCCGTTACTGGAAAGTTGCTCCATTCGGTGCATGGCCTACATTTATCCACTCACTTCACTTGTACTTATGTACAGCACAGATAGAAACTTTCCAAATGTTGCGACTTGCGAACATCGAAAACCTTAGCAGGATGAGTAAGTAGTGCAAAAGTTGCCACAATATTATTAGCTGTATACATAAAAGCACATACTTCCACTAATAGTTAACTACAATCTAGTTTTCTTCAGATTTAGCTTCTGTGTAAATATCTAATGCTAAAAGCCTTATTTATGTCATTCAATATAACTTCAGCTTGTACTGTGGTACCTATATATATACACGATGTACTTGTAGTATTATGTTGTAGAAAAATAAAAACACAAAACAAAGTTTACAAGATTAATCACAGCATCTGCAATTTATAAGAAAGTATTTCGATTTTTATATTGCATAACTATTAAAAAAACAAATAAATTGACCAAAATTCCCCGTTTTGTGGATACAATCCATAGAATCTGTTTTTACTACCCGACTCCATTTAAGATAATGTAATTCCTTCCTAATTTATATAATAACCATTTTGAATAGGTAGTTTATTTCGCAGTCCATTAATGCAAATTCAAATTCATATCGAGCTTACCGAAATTAACCATAAAAGTAATAAACATTGCTCCAAACTTGAAATATTTTAATTTTTTGTTCATTTCATCCTCTATCGCGTGAGGTTTTTAAAAAACTGTAATTAAGCACAAGCCTTAATAACATAAAAATGAAATAAAAATTACTGAAACTGAAATTAAGGATTTGACAGGAGCGTTGTAAAATCTGGTTTGGTACATGCAACCGCAGAACCTAAACGAATCAGGGAGAAATTGTTAGGAAAAAGAAATGGTAGTATACCTAACGATATTGTGAGAATGAAATCTTAGGAAATTATCTGTTAACAAAATAGACGACAAGTTTTGAAATTTATTACTTGTACTTAGACTCGTGTTTGTAGTTTGTTGGAGTAGGAGGAAGTCTAAGTGGAGAAGGGAAATAAAAACTTCATTTTACAAATGCTACTTACTGAATGTTCGCATCGCAGAGAGTTGTGTTTGATAATCTCAGCTTGTGAGTCTAGCATTTGATGGTTTATGTTGTTGTAACGATGAAAGATGTTCAGAAGTACAAGTGGACCGGTAGGTATATATCTCCTTCCTTGGTTTGGTAGTTTGTACTGGAGAAGAAGAAGAAACGAGTAAATAGTACACTACACAGCCCAAAACTGAAGAAACTGAAGTGAAGTTGAACATTAAGTAAAAGAGGGTCGAGAAATGTGAAAAAGAATAAAAAGAAGGCGAGAGAGAGAGAAACAAAAGAAAAGAAATGAGGAGGAGATTGGGATTGGGACTGGAGAGAGAGACAGAAGGAAGGAAGAAAGAATCGCAGAGAATTCAACAGACTTACAAGTTACAGTTCCACAGCTTACAACGAGCTTAGTATTCGAACTGGAACGCATTAATGTGCAATATTTGGTAAGAAGACGCAAACAGAAAGAATGATTTTTTCCGAGAGACAGGTGTCTGGGATGACACAGGTGTGCTTAACTGCCTTCCCCTGCTCCACTCTGATTATTTTATGTTACGTATATACAAAGAATGGAAACTATTATCTACAAATACAATTCCTCTTTAGTTTTCTCCCGCGTACACACAAACGCAAATGCAACTGAAAATCTATAAGTAGTTCCTGGAGGATACCGAGGAGAAGACCCTTTCTTACGTTCTATAAGTGCCTCGAAGAATGTCCTACTATACAAACTTACAACAAGAGATATTCATAGAAGAAAGCAATGTAGTATGTATAATAATATTATTATGCCCACTCCAACCAAACCCCTTCGTCATAACTTCTTCTAAGACAATGACAAACTTATATTTATGACAGCATGTTCTAACATCTCGCTAGATTCTTCAGTAAATCCACAGATTGTACATAATATTTAGATTCGCTTAATATGAAATGGTATATACCTATGCTGTGCTATTTACAGTAATCTTCCCATATTCACTCACAAAACTTTTGAATGACATTTTCAACTACGCTATAGTATCTGTATTTTATTTTTACTAAAAATCGAGTGCTTGAATGCTTCAAAATGACTTTTATATATTAAAATAAAATTACGTGACAGAAGTTAGCGAATCTGAATCTGAGTTTACAATGTATGGAATAAATATTTACTGCTAAAAATCTTGCAAACTGCGTTTAGCTATTTATTGGCTCAATATTGGTATTTTTGGTATCCAGAGTATCAAGTGCAATATTATGTATAGAAAAGGATTTTCACAAATGTTAGGTATAATAGGTACCTATACTTATTAATGCGAATGAATATTTTGAACATACCCATCATCATAATATTGTTTCTTACTTAATTTTATTTTATTCACTACATCATTCATTGCATTTTCAACTACGATGTTGAACCGGTTTATTTACATTCCTACTATCTTATAATTAATCTTTAATTCTTATAAAATATATCAATTCTCTCATAGATTGTACATTGGTGTATCCAGGTTGTGAAAAACTGCAAAATGTGCTAAAGACTGCATATAGCAAAATTCAGTTAAGTACACCAGAATACTTTGTAAGCTAGTAGGATACGAACTATAGGAATAGACTACAAAAAATACTAATCGTGATTGTAAGTGAAGTTACAAAAAACCGTACAAGTTCTTTGAGGTCTAATGTTTAAGCTGTAGTTTACTTTTGTCTTGAGTAGAGTACTATACTCTGTGTGCTGCCTGTGCTATATAGAAGTAGTAAAAACTATCAATCCCAACAAGTTCCCAGCAGAAGCCAAAAACTTCCTTTCTCCTTGTGTTTTCTTTGAGGACGAAAATTAAGAGAAAGTGATAATACTTACTTGTTAGATCTACTCACGTTTATAGCTGTACTCTATTGAAATACAAATCCTGCTGATTCCTTGTCTGATTCCTGTATATAAACAAAAGTCTCATATATGTATACATCTAGTATATAGCATTAGGATTCCCCTGGAGTTTTAGTAGTTTTGGGTTTCCCCGTGTTGCATGCGATGATGTTCTACTACAAGAATCGTTTACTATAATTATAAATGTCTTGTGAACAATTCTCTCGCGTATATAAACATATAATACTCCATACATATGTAAAATGTACAATTTATGTTTCCAACTGAGAATTTCTTACATTGCCTCTCTCTCTCTCTCTCTCTCTTCAACCTCCCAAGTAACTAACTACGAGAAGGTGAATGGAATATAATGAGTTTACTACATTACTTTTGCTTGTTGAAATGTGTAGCTCGTGAATTGCTGTTGGTTGATGGTAAGTGAGTCAGAGGGAGAGTAGAATTGAAATGCTGGAGCAACTTGAACGCATTTATAAGGAAGTAAGGCTAATGGTTGTTTCCGTTTGCTTACTCAACTTACCAGAGTAAACGTCAGCTAATAATAAGTAAAGGTACCTAAACGCTAATGCGTATACGTACATTATATTATGTATACATCCTTCATAATGTGAAATGCACAGTGAAAGTCTATATGGAAAGGCAAGGCAACTTAATAATACTCGCTCTACTATCTGTACTGTAAATGTATTATTCTCTTCTTCTTCTTGAGAGATGCCTCGCCAAAAGTAAACGTAGTATGGGTAGTAGTAGCTCTTTGCCAAAGTAAAATTTGGTGGTCACCTTATGGAGATAGTAAGTGGCACTAGGAGTATTGTAGCAATAACGGTGACAGGATGTTGAATTGACGTACACAACATTCTATGCAGCCTCATAGAAGCGCTTTTAGGAGAATAGACAAACTTAGTTAAAGTAAATGATACTCTGCGTGTATCATTATTATTGTTCCATCCCCATCCTCACATCCTTTAGTGTCTACTTTCCTTTTTGCCTAGTAATACTAATACAATAATACTAAGTTCTTCTCCCGTAATTTCATAAGTAGTAGTTATCATCGTCTTCCGTCTTTTCCGACCCTTCTTTCCGTAACTCGTGCCGGAGTAAGCGTCATATTTATTTTGCTTTCCCTTATATAAGATAAATGCACAAAGCTTTTAACAATGTCTCAAGTAACGCTTAAGAGGTCGCATACAAAAAATGACATTTGAAACTAACATGGAGCGAATCGTATATCATAAATAATAAGTACTTGCAAATTTTAAATACAGTTGACACAAAAAATTATGGTCCCTACACAAATAAAAAAATTATCCTGAGAAATCCATGTTGGTAAATATTGTAATTTTTGCCTGCTCGAAGTTCTAGTAGCAGCTTATTAGTTTATACTTACAAGTTAGTTAGTTAGTTACTTGGTTGTAAAAATACTTACACCTGTTAGTAATATCTACCTGTTACTATGCTTGTCAGTAATTTTAGACTGCAGGGTATATGTATAAAGGCATGTTTAAAGCTGAATTTCATAAGTCTTTAGTATTGAAAAAAGTGTGTGTATTTACATACACACTGTTCTCGACAAATGCAATGTCAAACTTATTAACTACACTTACAAGACTTACAACACAACACATACCATAATAATACCATTATTAATGACCTATACGTATTAATTGAAGAATAAAATAATTATTGCTAAAAATCTTGTAAACTGCGTTTCGCAATGAAAACCCAGAATATAGATTTTATATCAAGTGCAATATTATGTAGAAATGAATCTTTACAAATAGCCTACTACACTTACGTAATGCAATATAGGTGCTTAGGTTTTAACTATAAGTTTGTTGGCTACGTTTTTCTATTTCTGTACAATTTTATCTAATGTGCATGTTTCACAGATGTGAGATGTCTATTTCCTAAATTACAGGAGGAAAAGATATTTATTAGATTTACTAGTAGAAGCTATTTACACCAAACCCCAAAGAAATACTTTACAAAATGTATTGACAACGTCTGCAAAGCAAAACTCATTTTAGAATGCGTAATGTATTCTCATAAATGTTACTTAGAACATTTACATCTTTTGTTTTGTTCGAAAATCTTGCGTTTCAATAGTTGACACCAAATAAACAATATTGACAGATCCAAACTTTGTAAATATTTATATTTTTATAGGTTCAGGTTCTTTTTGTCGGTTAATGTACTAGAAAAAGAAGCAATGTCTGTAGTCAATACTGAATAGTATCAAATGAAGTAAATGAAGTGGCCCTGACCGAGATGAGTATGTAAAATGGAATGTGTTGTGCAAGATTCGTCAGCGGTAGAATTTACCTTTAATGCGTTTTGCGTCATGGTTGTGGTTTTAAATTATTTGGGTTTGTGCGTGAGTACCTTATGGTGTCCATAAATAAAATAAGGTTCATTCATCCCCCTTCGTACGTATAAACAAGAACGTTATCTAAAATTCATGACTCGTTTCTTGGCTTTCATACCTCCCACACAGCCAACATTCGCTCTCGACTTACCTACTTTAGTGGTTTCGGTTTTAACATAATGCACAGAAATGTGGAATATCATTCATTCGATGAAATACGAAATACGAGCAACCTCTTTCATATTTTTTGATTCGTAACCAGAAATGAAGCAAATAAAATATCTTGGAAAGCATAATGTTCTCAGTATTGACAAAGACTTGTGTTCTCTGCAGTTTTCTGATTTCATATTCACATACAGAGAAACACTACAAGAACAACTTCTGCAAAGCTATACAAGGATTTTTTATCACAATTCTGTCTACATCCTGTGTATTCTTCCATACTCCTTGAGTTACATTTAGATTTAATGTACAAACAAACTTTCCTATTTAATATTGTCTGCGTTTCGTAAAAGAAAATGCACATACAGAGTGTGTGGGTAGAGTGCATATGATATTACAAAAAAATATTTATACTACCTCATCTGTGTCTACCTAAAAGACTTAGAGATAATTCTGCGAACACACAGTGTGTGGTACTCTACATAGAAGTAGGAAGGGGCCTGGAAAATTTATTCTGAGAAGATTCATTGGAAACAGAAATACGAACGGTCTTTCTATACTCCGTACGTGTGTTCATATAAATCATTTCACACGCTTGTCATTTGCATAATGGTTCGGTGAAATTATTTATTATTGACTGCTGCTGGATCCGATGGAATTGATAGTTTTTTATAAACTTTCACATTTTGTGTTATGTTATGATGCCTTGATGCCAACCCCTTTGTGTACAAGACATACTTGTACACATATTTTATACAACTGTGTACACATTATGCTATATAACTATAAGAAACATTTTATTTGTATTCTGAAATATTTATGCATGCTATATGGTATATGGTAACATGAAAAGGGTAAAATTGTACAACATGTTGTAGAGAAGTCCTTTTTGCTGTACAAAGACATTTTTGCGTATATATTTAGTAATTCTATATACCTACTATGTATGGAGAGGAAAAGTATTGTGAGAGCTCCTGGGAGCGAAATGGAATGGGCAGATTGCTTTAATGCAAATGAATAAGAATTTCTATTAGATACGTGACCTGTGTGTAAAGAAATTAGGAAGAATTAGATTGTAAAATTCATAAAATAAATTTATGTAGGAATAGTGAGATACATTATGAGTTGGTGAATTCGTGAAACCCCAAAACAGGCTAAGTAATGTCAATTGATGTAAAATGTAAATGAGGTGCAATGGTAGAAGAGACTTCTCTGGTCGTTTCACATAAGAAGAAGAACTTGCTTTATAAATAGGCAGTGTCTTCTGTTTGGAGTGAGATAAAGTGTTCAGTGTTTGCAAATATGAATATAAAACTCGAGGAATGAAGAACAAGTACCTTATAAGTTATCTGCGTGTGTGTGTTCATTGCTAAATGTACATTTCCAAAGAAAATGCATGACGTAACTATATTCTCGCATTCGTTTCATTTCCAAGCAGCAGTAAGGAAAGTGGAAGAGTCTCCGGAAGTAGCAGATCCAACCGAAATTGCAATGAATAAACCCCAAAGAGCTACATAAGCAAACCTTATGCAAAGAGATGTGCATATCATCATAATATATAGTCAAGTATATACTTTAGTTATAATATGCCCCTATAGCTTATTTATTTATATATGTAGAGAAAGAGAGAGAGAAAGAGGAAGTCACATATTCCGTGTTGTAATGTATTAGGCATTTATATCATGGGAAATAAGTGCAGAAATAAATGCCGGAGAATAAGACACAGAGCATTTCGTATTACAGAAATCCTTTTCACGATGAAATAACTTAACTGGAAGTAGTTGGAATTGGAAGGAAGAAGTAAGCAGGAATAAGTTGCTAAGGAAAGAGAGAGAAAGTGGTGGGTGTGCAGTTCACAGCAGTCGTCTCAAATTCCCATAAATTGTCTTTTCATATTCAATTTCAATCCGAGAATGTGAATGTATTGATGGTGTATTATGATGAAAGTCTTATTTCCTTCTTTTCTTATACTCAGTTCGGGGCTAAGTCCCCACGTTTGTATTTTACATTCACCCCACTCTAAAACCCAGGCAGTATATGTATCATACCCGTAAAAGCGTAACGTACTTATCGTCAACTTTCTCCATTGCTTGCTTTCTGTTGAAAAGTCATTTGGAAAAGTCATCGTTATTATGGTATACGGTAACCATTCATGTATCCGCTACGTTGTTCACTAAGTACAGTGCGGAAAGCCGACTCCAACGATACACTACATTACTTTTTATCATTCTATATTCTACCATTGTAAGTTGCACATTTATTTCCTATACATAACTACAAAACATAGCAGCCAGGGAAATATTCTCTCCTCATATACATTAGTTACATCCCACGTACGTTTACTACTACACTATAGGCCAGCTTACCATAATAATACGAACACTATCACATATCGTCGTCCCAAGTATTGAATTCGTCTTTCTTGAATTGCATATTGCCACCAGCACATAGAAATACACAGTCACTATGTGTGTATAAGTGTAGGCGGTACTTATGTACGTGTGTCTGTATATGTATGTGTAATACTTTTACGTATGAACTACATCTCACATAATGTTAGTCTTATGACCTATGGAATGGAACACAACACGATTGCACTAGGACTACTACTATTCCGATTTCACGCGAAAAGTCTGGTTGGAGATTCTTATAGGAGCTACTATCATTCTTCTTTACGTTTTTTACGTTCTTCTCAGCGTATAAGTTTGTATCGTAGAATGTGTAACGTGTTTAACGTGTATGAGGTGACTTTCTATATTATTTCGAAAAAAACGAAGAGTTTTATGTATGTGCAAGAGTTTCGCTGCCTTTTACTTTAACGATATGCACATAATGCAGTTCAGTTTTCAGATATACGTAATTTGACAGTGTTGTTACAGCTCTCTTGACGATTCCTCTTGTTGAATACGTATTCCCACTTGAAGAATTGAATATTTTTTCAAAAGTCATTCAACGCAGAATTTCCTCCTTCTTCTTGTCATCTCATCTCATTTTACTTTTCGTCATGATCATGATTCATGAAATATGAAATTCACACAAAGTAACTTGCAATTGCATTCTATAACCAACTTTTACCGCACAGGGGGTCTACATGCATTCATATTTATTAATATTATACTCTTTTCTATGTGAAAGTCACTTCATACCTTCAAATTTATACATATTACTATTACATACAAACATGTGTACTTATGATGCTATTTCTTCATAGGCTTAAAATGTGTTCTTAATGAAAATTATTATATTCATGGCCACCAACTAGCAAATACAAGTTCTTAAATAGTATCGTATATTATATATTCCTGATTTCAGACGAATCTGCAATTGTAACTGTTACACATCACACACACACACATGATATACAAAACCTGATACAACAATGTCTGATACAACAATGTAACACCTACTGAATATAATCTAAAGGAATATTAATTTGAATGAAATTAATATGGTTGGCTGTAATGTAAAAACATGTTCGAACAATTAACCCAAAGAATTTTATGGGGTTGTTAGAATAGACTTCAATGTGTTCTTAATGAAAAAAATAATATTCATGGTCACCAACTAGGAAATGAAAGTATTATTGTCTTATAAAGTAAAACTATTCCTGATTTTAGACGAATGTGCAATTGTAACTTATACAAAAATTTACACATACCAATAATGTCAATCTGGACTGGATGTACTTTACACCTACAGAATATCATTTACAAGAATATAAATTGATATAAAAAAAATATGGTTGGTTGTAATGTAAGAACAATGAAAAAGGATTTTATGGGATTGTTAGAATAGTAGACTTAAAATGTGTTCTTAATGAAAATAATAATATTCATGGTCACCAACTAGGAAATGAAAGTTTTTACGTATTATCGTATTATAAAGTAAAACTATTCCTGATTTTAGACGAATGTGCAATTGTAACTTATATAAAAACTTAAAACATACACAAATCATGTAAAAAAGAAAAATCAAGAAATGGGTTATCTATATACAGAACATCATTTACAAGAATATTAATTGATAGGAAAATAATATGGTTGGTTGTAATGTAAGAGCATGTCCGAACAATTAAAAAGCATTTTATGGGATTGTTAGATTCATTTTAAACACGATAACGATGCACTTGAAATACTCGGTGGAAATATTGTTATCAGAGGAGGACAAATGGCAAATTACATGGAGCAATTTAGTGTTTTCATTTTATTGCGTCTAGTTTCATTTGTGTTATTGCATTGCTCTCTCTGCGACTTTCTTAATGTTCTTCCACCACAAATGTAATCAATTCAACATCGTAAAGAATATCACGAATAAAATCTTAACCATTTCGTTTCAGCAACATACTCGAGTAGAATAATTAATTTCCTTGTGGAATCTTTATCTTTATTTCGTCGACTTATTATATAGCGTTTCTTTTCGAATGACCATTTCATTGTCACTGCAAGATATACTACGCTAGTAAAAATACTAAGAGCACATACCACCCATCTATATGCTTATATACCCATACAAACCTAAATAGTAAAATAAGCGTATAGGAAAAGAGCAATAAGCTGTAAGAGTGTCGTATAAGAAGTAATAGTGTCTGTCTTGAGGAGATAGAGTCTGTAGTGAAAAGTAATGAGGTTACAAAGTCGAGTCCAAAAATCAACATTGAAAAGAGAGGAAGAGGAATAAGAGGAGACAGAGAGGAGCGTGAACGAGAGACAATGATGGCAGAAAAATTGGTTAGTGAGCCGTAGGAAAATTTGCTTGGTTGTGAATCGGAGACTTTTCTCGCTGTTCCTTGTCTTATTCCTTATTTCAGTCGAAAGACAGTAATGACAGTCATTTTAGCTAAACGAAGGAGCAGGATAGGCCATTAATGTAACTAGAAACACAGAATGGAATGTGTATCAACGTTGAACTTGTATTTCTTTTACACAGTCTCTCTCTCTCAGTCTCTATGTCTCTCCATGTACTTACGGGGCAGAGTAGCATGTACAAAGTACAATATGTACCCAACTACTAGAGAAATGCCATATTTGTCTTCAGAAAGATTGAAATAGTACTCAGAAACTATTGCCTCTTCGCTTCTGCATGGAATATTGTCAGTGAGCAGGGTGAAATACAATTTCGTACGTATATTTAGACACTGGTGGATGTAATATGTTCAAATGAATGAATAGGACAGCATGAAGCTAACCCGAACCCGAAAAGGAAGATCATTCACAGCAATAAGTTTTACTGTGCATAAAGATACTTAGGGATACTTGAGTACATACTTATGTACATTCAATTCAACAGAACGCTTATATATACTACTACTACCACTCTCCAACTTCACACAGGAAATAACAGCCAAAAAAGAAGAACCAGCATAGCAGCTTTGTCATTCTCAAGAGATGTTGTACAAAAGAACAGGGGATGTACAAAAGTCATTCACCATGCATTTCATACGGGTATAATAACGAAACAGAAGCCAAGGGCAGCTTTGTCGCTTCACAAAATACCAAGGTCGCTACAATATGAAATCATGAAATCAAATTCCCAGACCTGCAACATTTAAATTATTTTAAACAATTTAAAACATCATTAGCAAAATGAGTCGTTTTTTATACTTTTAGTTTTAATTGAGGAATTTCTGCGAAAGTCCTTCAGTGGGACTTTGGTGGAAAAAACTCCCAACTCAACTCCGATGCTACGATCTAGGATACTCGGAAGTTTTCTTGGTATTTTGCGGAAAACGTATAGAACTTACAGAATTCGTTTGCTTTTTACGTGATTTGCATTTTCTGCCCATAAAATCGGGAAATATTTTTATTCGCCGGGAAATTCATCACTAGGATGTCGGAAGAACAACTTTTTCCACAAGCGCAATGGGAAGAAAAATGTTAAACTCTACTAGAATATGTATATGTAATGTAAATGTTTTTTATATTATAGGAAAATGCTTAAAAGATGCTTAAAATGGGAAATATGAATTCATTATGTTTAAAATCTGGTTTTAGCATTTATTTTCGTTGTATACGTGTTGCATTATTGGGAGGAAGTCGAAAATAGTTTCATTTTGTTTGGCTTGTGAAAATTAGAAGGAATGCAAAATGCAGGCAACGCTGGAGGAAGTAGCTGTCGCTCCATTACTGAGCAGGAGATAACATTTGAATTCGATTTTTCATGCGACTTGGAAACAATGAGCGATTTTTGCAATTTCCTGTCGCAGGAAGACTTTCATATCCTTTCCTGTAGTTTTACTTACGGCTCACGCTTTTCTATTTCCACGTCTCTATGCTTTCGTTCTGAAAGGGTAAAGAGCCAAGTTGTACAATGAAAGAGAAGTATTGGGGATGGAAGGATAACGAAGTGGCTGGTGTGACTGTGACATTTCAAACTCACTTTTTGAAACTCAAGCCTCGTGTCGTGGCTGCTGGTGGTTCATTGCCAAGGGCGTTCGTGGTGGAAATGTAAAGAGAACTTGTGCACAACGGATTAACACTAATACTTAATCAAATGTAAGCAAAGACACGCGTAGACACATTTAATATATTCATGATCGTGTAAACAACATAAACTCACTCAGATGAGAGTCTTACGTTTCTTAGCATCGAATAAATCTATGCATTGAATAATCCACACTTATACACACTTTACAAAATCAAGCATGTTTTCTATATTCAGTTTTAAATGTTCTTATAGTTAGTCTGGAATAGCTGGAATAGTTCTTATTGTTAGTCCCTACTTCCGCAATGATTCAAAAAGTCTATATGTTTCTGTACTACATATTAAGTAAATCTGTAACTTACTAAATTGTTAGTTGTCAAAAATCGTCCTCCATGAATCTCACATTTTTAACAACTTACTTAGCTTGCTTTAGCTTTATATGCAGTACAGTGATTTGTGGGCTAGTTTTTCAAAAATAAATTTTGTGCTTGAAAACGTTAATAAAAAGTTCGCTCATGAAATTATCACGGTTACGAATAATTGCTTTGAAATTGAAAATAGTAGGTTCATTGCATTAAATTTTTCCATTGTAGCGTATTATAAAAGCAATTTATTACTAAAAATAAATACAAGCAAGGACAGAATGAGAATGGAAAAATTTACACGAAGCAAATTTAATAAAACCATTTCGAACATGACTTTTTATTTCTGGTTCATACATAATAATATACTTTAAGTGTGCCAGTACGACGTGGTGCAAGCGTTTATTGTGAGTCTTCATATCGTGGTATACATTGTATTTTGTATATTTTGGAATCTGTGTGGAGACAAGAAAATGAAATGGATGAGTATGGTTTATCCAGATCAATCATTCTGTCGCATTACTCGGACCCCCTATAGCAGTTCGTCCGTGGTGGTATGTTAAATCCTCAAACGGCCCTTCAAACCATCCTTACGTCTCATGACCCACATAACTCTGTGTATCTGTATCGTTGTTCCAAAAGCATTTCACAGAGAGTATCTCACATGTCACTGCACTATTACGAGTCAAGACGTAGTCACGTTACTCTTTATAAAGCTAAGGTCATCATTCCGAGCCTATAGGATGCCAAAAGCTGGAAAATATTAGTTTTAGCGAAAACGTGTCTCGTAGCACACAGTCTGATATTGTTACGGAGTTATCTCTTCATGTGTATAACACTAACTACTTCTACATCTCCTCTCTCTCATGTGTCTCCCCACACATAAAGAGATGTCAAGAAGAAGAAGACTAAGATTTTCATATAAACACATACGCTCCTCTCTCTCTCTCTTAAAACGTAATAAGATGCCTCTATAAAGTCTATACCAAACACAAACCTACTTCTTATGACATAAAAAGTATTATCCCATCACACAACCAAAAGACTATTACAACCCGAATCGTCCTGTGTGTACGTAGAAGTGTCCTCTGGTTGTTTGTGCAGCGAAAATTCCGATTTAATGTTTCTAGGTCTTGGTTGTTACACACTTTGATGCAATAGGCACATTGTGCTTTCTTTAAAATACATTATACACTCTCTTAGTAATATTTTCACCATTGTATGCAACCCTTATGGTTCTGGATAGGTACGAGGCTTTTAGAACGTGTGGGAAAGAATGAAGAAAGATGTTTGGCTATCTGTATCTATGGACTGGAGAAGAATACATTAGTTTCTCTTCTTCTTCTGGACCAGGACCATAAGAGAGTAGGGTAAAGAGGACAGATACATAAGAGTGGGACACAGGACAAGGAGAATGAGACAGGGCAAGATAGCATTGTCCAAATTATTTTGCAAGCCATAGAAGACAAAAGTTTCCCATTTTCTGTTGAGAAAATGGGCTTGGAACAAGTCCCAGAGGTCACCTTAAGATCACTTGTTATGTCTCACTTGAGCACCATCAACTTTCTTTACGAACCAAAATTTTCGATCTCTCGACTCTAATATTTCCGACCGATTCCTCCTCTGACTCTCTAACTCTCTATGTGTGTGTGTTTTAGCTAAGCCAAATACTTCTTCCAGTTCTGGAGAGAGAGAGAGAGAGAGAGAGAAAGAGGAGCAGTATCTCCTCTTTGGCTTAGCACACAAGAATCCACCAGTCAAACCAACATACGCTTTATAAGTAGGTAAAATTGGAGTATTATCAGGATCCTTTTGGTCGTAAGTTGACTTTCCATTATTTTACATCACATTACTTTACATTGCATTAGTTACGTACGTGTATGTATTATATGCGTGTATATATCCCGTAAGTAGTTGTGATACAATGCCAAGTATAAACACACATACAATATTATAATGGACATATATAGATATGTATGTATAGGTATACGTTGTATAAGTGTAAGTTGTAAGTGTCTCTATATGTATGTATGTACATGGAGGGATATATTTAATGTTAAGGAGAAAAGGAAGAACATGAACACATAACATACGTATACCTTTCGGTTTTCCTTGAGGCCACACTCAACTCTGTACTAGTTTTAGTTCTGTACGACTTACTGCACTGCTACTTACAAACTGGATGGGCCAAGCCTCTGTGATATCATCTTCAATTATGGTTTGTCGTGGAAACTCCCTTCTTGGAACAACTGAATGTTCGGTAAATATCCAATTTAGTATATAGTGGCCGTTATTTATATACAGAGTAAGTTATGTCTTCAAAAACTACTTATCTCTATAGCAGATGTTCTCTTCTGTGTAATTCCAAAGACTTTTCTGCGCATCACACAGGCACACCACTAGACACTCTCCTGTAGATTTCAATACACTTTATGCCACTAATAAAAACACCAATGAACATTTCCCGTGATAAGAATTACCTACACAATGTAATAACAATTATGTGGATTTTTTTAACATCTTCAACAGAACCTTTGCCTATTTTACTATGTGCATCTTTTTTAAACTACAAGAAAATTCTTTGTAAGTATAAAACTAAAGAAAAGTAAAAGAATTTACAGAAAAAGACCAGGGAGTACATTTGTAAATAGATTCGGGATAATGCAATGGTTCTTTTAGCATTACGTAGTGAAAGATAGTGTTTCTCTTGTATAGGAGTAGTGCTACAAGAAGACGTAGTAGTTTAGATACGCTCTAGTAAAAAAGTAGACAGAGAAACATGAGGATCACACAGTGGATGATTCTTTGGGTTGTTCACGCTACAAACAAAAGAAAGACGAAAAGGAAGCGTTTCATCGATGCTGAACGACTAGCGTGACTACTGAACTGAGGTATACTACCATGGAAGAACTCTAAAGGAAGAAAGTACATCTATATATAGATTCAGAGACTGTACAGATATTTACTTTGACTCTTTTACTGGATGTGCTGTTTCTGTTGTACATGTAAGCGGAATGATTCTCAGGGTGGGTCTTCTGTTCTGTCGACTCAAGTCAGTGAAAGTATTAAAGTCGTATAATCCCACAAGACCCATGGTTAAAATTGCTACGCGTTTTATTAAGGGCTCAAGTCAATCGGCTATTTGTCTTTCCTTCTTCTTTTCTTTTCTTTATACACTCCTCTCTTGTCTTCTTCCACACAATAATGTCTCTTTCTTTTTCTCTCGTACGATTTCCCACAGTGAGGTTTTGTGTGTGCGTGTATTACTATTACTATATTATGTAAATAGTAAATAGCATGTTACGTATAGACAGATACTATATACTAGGACAGAAATACGGCTACTTAAAGTACTACATGAGACACACAAAGTAAATTCAATGCACAAAGAAAGAAAAGTAAAAGAAAATCCTTCAGTTTAGATTTTCAAGAGAAAAGAAAGGGAAGTCAAGTGAAAGGAAACGGGTACATGGAGAAAAGTGAGGGTCGTGGCCTTGGTGCCTTTCATAGACACTGAATCCTCTTCATTCTATACAATGAGACATAATGGTTAATACTTATTGTTAGAACTTAAGCTATTTTTTCTATCAGAATCTTCTCTCTTAAGTCTTAACTTCCACTGCCACTCCAGTCACAGTTAGCAGCAGAAACTGTACAAGTTCTGCAATCTGATACTTTCGGCCTGTACTCAGAGACCTCTTAATTCAATACTTAAGCTACTTATATGTAGTACTAGTACTACATGCGTATTATAAGTAAGTTTCACATGGAAAAATGAATGAAACCAACTTTTCTCCTTCTCGGTCTAAAATTAACCGACTCAGGTAAAGCAGAAAAGCTCTAAGTTCTTTAGAACTATTAGTCGGAGAAAACAGCGTGGTCATACGAACTTCTTTATCGTGGAGTTAGTTACGTCGGTGTGCTTGAAATCTAACGAGAATCTTTTGCGGTGAACCTGAATACTTTTATCTTTAAAAAACTACTCCACAGAATTATTTGTACTTCTGGATAAATACCAGTGGCATATTCTGCTATAATGCTTTGTCGCTTTTCTCAAATGAAATGTACTAGTACTGTGTTACTAAAATAAAGAAATTTCTGAAAATATGCTCGTAACGAGAAGGAATCTTTCTCAAATCGATTCACATATTCTCGGAAGATTACTTTTATTATGTAATAGTTACTTTTATTTGGTTACACACTTTGCTTTGGTGTACTATACCTCCTGAATGTGACTAGTATTAATGGGAAGTATTTATATTCAGTGATTGTAAAAAATAAAAATTGATACATAACAGAATTCATATAACATTCTTGATTCCAACAATTCTGCTCAATTCTGGAATCAAGAATGTTATTATATGCTTTCCGATTACACGTATCAGTGTAGAAGTTACTTACTACCACAGAAGTTGCACATTAAATTAAAAAGTATCTACAACAGAAACTGCAATATCATATTAATTACATAAATGTTTTACAAGAACGAGCATTGTGAAGATGTACCTGAGTTAATTGATAATAAACCACTGCAAACCAGTGGAATGTAGTAGCGAAGAAGCCTGTCTGATAATTGATATATTTCCACCATTACTAACCACATCTATGCTCACCACTACTAACCACATCAATCTGCACC
>JABASD010001934.1:0-32343 GCA_019776165.1 Pogonognathellus flavescens
TGCTTTACTTTCCAATGAAGAAAGTGCTTTACTTTCCAATGAAGAAAGTGCTTTACTTTCCAATGAAGAAAGTGCTTTACTTTCCAATGAAGAAAGTGCTTTACTTTCCAGTGAAGAAAGTATTTCGCTTTCCAATGATGAAAGTATTTTACTTTCCAAAGGAGAAATTATTTTACCTTCCAATAGAGAAAGTATTTTACTTTTGAGAACATTTTCTCAGTATGGGGGTATTGTCCTTTTATTACTAATTCTTTCAGGAATTTTATTAAAACCCACCTTTTGGATTATGGAGTCAGCAGCTGAGCCTTGCGGTGCGTATAAAACCTTAGGATTATTGTACAGAACGTGTACAAGTAATTCCAGTTTCTCCATTTGATATTTTGACAATCCCATATCCTTCAAAGTTCTAATTTCTTTTTCTACAATATCGAATGCAGACATAAAATATATGGATTATGATATGAAATTAAAAATACTACAACTACACAGCGTCACATAATGTACTGTAGTCAACCGAGCTCTGAATGTCGCAAGAGGTACATTTACGACAATTGGCAATAAACTATTAGGCACATCGTGTAGAGAATCTTTTTGTGCATTTAATGAGCTATGATTTGTTCTTTGCAAAACTTGTCAGTTCCGCTCAAAGCGCTCTCGCGAAAAAAAAGTTGAGAAATCATTCAATTCTGGGTGGTGAACTATGAGTGAACCGGGTAGACTACGGTACATAAGTCATATTGTATATTATCTTAGTATCTTAGGTATCTTTCAAACCTTTAAATTTTACTTCTCTCCCACATATCGTTTTCTGCATTGCTTTCCAAATTTTTAGAAAAGCGTGGGGTAGGTTCTTAAAAACACAGTATGATGTTTATTCTAATGCTTAATGAAAATATTTGCTTAAATTGTTTCGTAAAAATCAGTTGTATTATTTTGACTTACTGGTTTACGCTTAACAGTTGCATTATTATGGTCTACCATTTCCTTTTCTTCTAAATTAAAATCATCCGCTTCATCAGTAGTATCTTCTACCGTTTCTGTTGTATTCTCGTAGCAATAATCTTGAGGCAATGAGTCCGCCAGCTTTCTCATGTCCCTGATCGTTTTCTTGAAAACAACGAAGACGTTAATGTCCTTCCCCAAATTTTTCAAACGAGTTGTAATAGTCTCCTTGTCCCATTGTTTCATGTTCAGCTTTTAGTCAAAAATAAACATTATCTGACATTTTTCTCTTTTTTGTCTCTTAAACTATGATAAAACAATAAATTAAAGAAGCATTTTCTCTGACCTTTTCAGATATCTTTGTTGTATTCAGTTGCAATTTCATAAATTGATACATTTGTTGTTTCATGGAAGCGTTTAAAGAACAAAAGTCTTGAGAAATCTGATCAATTTTGTCGATACAAATTGAAATCGATTGGTTCTCACATAGAACAATTGTTCTTGCTGTAGTTTTTTCCATGCATATATATCTATTGGTCAATTCAGGATCTGTAATTATACTCTGTAAATAAGCAAACACTCATTCATTATCAGCTAGTAAAAATACAATATGCGCATATATAAATATATATTGTAGTATATACTGTATCACCGTACCTTTAACAGATCAGGAACCATGCTAGAAACTGTATCATTATTTGAAAGTATCAAATCATACAACTGATGTGTCATGTTATGATTCTGAAGATACTGATAGAACCAACCATCCCAATGTTTTAAAGTAGGCTCTTCTAAACGATCAGCTATCAGCTTAAAATCTCTTTTATAATGAATAGAACTGCTTCGTTTGGACATTTTAAGTGGTAAGACATTTGGAATTCGGTCATGAACGAGAAAGTTTTGGTGAAAGTTATCAAATATGGCAGAACTAGGTGTTGAGAATATTGAATCAAACAAACTGCTTTTGTTAAATTGCGCTTCATACACGAAATAATGCACTGCAGCGGGTTCAAAAGACATGTTCTGTATAAGGAAATTTTCTATAACTTTTGGGTTGTCCACAATTTCATCCAGTTTAACCGCTGTTAAGAATTTAAGGATTGGGCTTGAAATAATCATTTTGTAACAACCGTAATAAGTAGCTTGACCTACAATTACAGGTCTGCCTAGTATAATACAATCTTTATAATGTTTATATTGCATGGCTTACTTAAACCGTGATTCTCGAACAAATCTTTGACATAAATAGGATCTTCAACAATGCTTTTATAAATGTGAGGAATCATACTCAATTCATCCAAAGAAAACCCCGGCTGAAAAAAGTTGTTGTTTTCAGCAACCGTATTTAACTGGCTTAAAAACTCGGTTACCCTATAAAAAACACATTCACATTTTTAATTGTGGTTGGTAGGTATTCAGATAATTCAATATGGCAAAGTGAAAGGTAGAGTGAAAGAAATGTACGGAAGACACGACTAGATAACTACAATAAGACTAGACTTTCACTTATCCTTTCACTTTGTTCTTCTACATCGTAAAAATTTGGGTTTTTACGTAGCATTTCGATAATCATAAAATCCATAATCATCCGTGGGACCACGATCACAAAAGGCTTGCATCACAGCAATGAGACCGGCGCTTGGTAATGGCCAAACCGGATATTGACCTACCATTATTATTCATATTTGAGCTAACCGTACAAATGACAAGTTCATACAAAATGAAAAATTAACCTACTTGCGGAAAATTGTATTGCAGGTTGTTTCTTCCGAATGGCCACGAGAATGATGAATAACACCAATGGAATCACCAATTCGAAAATTAACATCACCTTAATTGATTTAAAAACAACAGAGTAAAGCAATTAACCATTTCACAAAACATTGATCTATAATCAAAACTAAACACGATAATATGAGTGAAGAGAAGATGATTACCGGCTTTCTCCGCTTCAGAGTGAAATTCTTCCATAGCAGTAATTTTAATTGAAGACAAAATCCCATGGTAGGTTCTGTTTCGGGATCACGTCTGAAGAACCTAAATTGGAAAGAAACCTGATGTCACAATTACTATTATCAGGGAAAGCAAAACGATGTGTATTAATATTGCTCTTACCACAATTTTTACACTGAAGCGTATATTTAAAAATGAATTAACGACTACACTTCAGTTCAGTCTCGAAAACATATTTAGTTCCAATTATCACACTTGAGTAAGATTTTTTCAAGAGGAAACCCGAATTGAAACAGAAAGCTCTTTCTTTTTTATTCAATTTAAGAAACACAATCCTTATTAAGGAAAGAAGCAAAACAACGAATTGTTATTTCACTGTGCACGAACTTCTACAATTACTTCTACACACCATTCTTACTACTACACTGTTGTTCAGTCACTCATACCACCTATACTTATTACAGATAAGAGCTGCGAAAATAAAAATTTTGTCATAATTTTGGTGCATATATAGTATTCTGCAAAATCAGCTGTACTACCTCTTCTGACGAATCAGATATCTTTTCTACAAAACACACTATGGCAAAAGGATAGTTTCCAACGTCAATGCAGTACCCGTGAAAGTAACAAGTGAATAAGAAGAAAGTCTGTGTGAAAGTCCTGCGCACATCCATGCAGCAAAAGCAATCAATTTTGCCTGACCGCAAACTAAAATTGCTATGAGAAATGAGATGTGAGCATAAGGAATTAGGAACATTTTCTTACCCGCATCTAAAACTTTTTAAACCAATCATTTTTTGATAATTCAGATGAATTCAATATTTCTTCTTATGATTCCCAAACCCAAAGAGCGGTAGAAAATTCGATTAAAAGGCTACAAAATAATATCATCAGAGACAATCGTATTACGAAATTATGACATGTGAGATGGGACAGGGGTGATGTCTTTGTTTCAATTAGAGTTGAGAGAGATGAGAGAAGAATTTCATTTATTATGAAACACCGTCACAAAGCATTATGCGAATGCCAATCTGCATTACATGGTAAATTATAATATTGGACGGAAGCTTTGCTTTTGAATGTGCAAATAAAATGTTATTCATATATTAGTCGTTGGTAAGTTACCACCACCAGAATGACAAGTAAATATTAGCAAATATCTTCTATTTCCTTAATTTTCATAAAACTATTTTATTATCAATATCAACCAACTTACATTTACATAAATTCAACAATATTGTCGAATGAAAAATAATATCAACAATACGTTCATGTGTACTATTCAACAATGTATATTCATGATGGAAAAACGTAAATAGTCATTTATTGCAAAACTCCAATCACAAGAAGTATCATAAATACCCTTCAAAATTCAACTTGCTAAATCCGCTGCAGCTACGATACTCTTACCTCATTCTTGATTACATTTAGTTTGAGCCAACCTTGTAGACAACGGATTTACCTGCACAATAAAATGATTAATTGATAGCAATACATTTTACAAATTGAAGATTTTTGATAGCAGGGGACAGATTTAGTATAAAGATACCTGCACTGCAGAGTAAGCCTCGATTGAAACATTAAAACAATTTAAGAATTATAGTTTGTTTTCACAAGCAATTTTGGATAGAATACAGAATATCTTATAATATAATATACTCGAAGGGATGCAGTCATATTCAGGTCTCACATTCTCATGTTCATATCAATTATAATAATTTCTGACTTGACATAATTACTTTTACTTATATAACTTGTATATTTTCTTATAATTTTATATATTTACTTTCACCCTAGACGCCTAAAATGCGACTAGCATATTTACTAATGAGAATAGAATAATCCCTTGCATCTCGTTGTACATTACTATTAGAGCTACTACTAACAACTAGCTTGCCTGGTTCAGAAGATGAGTTAATGTCACTCAATATTGTTTTTAATGGAGGGGAATACCAGCACCAACCCGCATTGGACAACGCTGCAAATGTAACTATGGAGTGAAGAATTTTTCTTCGGTAGTCATCTTTTCGTACAAGTACTATTGGAGAAGAAGAATTCAGTGTGTGTAATGTCAGTCTCGACAATTCACGAGGGTCGGTCTCCACTTGGTACTTGCAACATGGGTCGAACTGCCATGATACAGAGTACAGTCCTGTGCACATTGCAGACAAAATAGCTGCAGGAACAATCACCATTGGTTTATCCGCCCATATAAACGAAGCTATACAGGATCCGATACCTGCCAACACAGCAGTCTTATGTAGACAATTTCCCACTGATATCCATCTGGCTGTTTCGTCCCCCAACCTCATCGGTTCAATTACTATAGTGTCAATCGAATCTGCTAATGCGCACTCTAATTGCTGTTCAAAATTTTCATTTGAATTTTCCGAATCGTAGATTTCCCTTATAATAAACACATTTGAACGAATATTTTCTGGAATTTTGCTTGAAGAATCTTTACTGCTGCGACTCTAAACAAAAAATTAAACGTTAATTAGCTTCCATACGTTATGTGCATATGTGTACCTGTGTATGTATGATTTAGCACTCGTTTGTAATACGCATATAGCCTTTATAACAAGAATGATTTTAAAAAAGAGACAGATTAAATCAGAATATGAAGCACGCTAGTATTTTTTTGCTGAAATAAAATTAAAATCTTTTCCTGGTATATACACGCAAAACAACTTGATATTTTCCAGTTTTTATAATCTATCGTGACATTCTCATTTTATGATCCACAATCAACAACACGAACTCATTGATGAATTGTTAGAAGTAGCAGTCAGAAACTAGTAGTATTAACATCAAATTAACATGAAATATGCTCACGGTACTGGAAACAGAAATAGTATTTTACCTTTTTCTTGAATTTCTTAAAACCTTCCACCTCTGTATTTAAGACATCTTCTACTTCATCCATTGCTACAAAAAAGTAAAGTTAAAATGTAATTAACAATATATTATAAACCAAAATTGTTCTAATTCGTTCAAATTCGCCATTCATAATATTTAATCACTTGATTCTATCATGAGTCATGGGTTTATGATATATTTTATAACATACCTAAATCATTTCTTTTCGTGAGAATTTACCTCTTATAATGATGTATGAGAAGAAAACAATATTACCAAAACCATTACTGGCTCAAAATTAGGTGTACTTAAAATTAAAATGTGGATCAAAAAAATAAGGCAAAGTTTACTCACTGAAGCTTTTTGACTACGAAATCAACCCTTGACGACGACGAAAGACTTCCTTGTAGTTAAAAATTTAGCGTTCATTTAAAACTCGTTAAAACTCATCAAGTTGGTGGCTGTAAAAAACCTCACGGCAACAACTGTAAATCACAAAAAGATCACAATTTCACAATCACACAACTATACAAGGAATAATATAAAAGTAAAGAATAGAATAAAAATCGCAACACAATCACAGCTCTCTTCGATGTTCACTTTTTTATCATTTATTATATTATAACTACAAATTATGATATTTATTTATTGATTTAAAATATTATACCATACCCCAGGATTTTGACGTTTAGCCATTAGCCGATTAGCGAACAACAAAAGACGAAACTTCTATTGTCGATTTCAAACGACAGCAATAGATCGAAACAGAAACAAAATTAGGAGTTAGCGTAATTAAAGGCTAACAATAACAATAAATGATTAATTGATTTTGTAGACAAAAAATCAATTAACAATACATTCAAACACTTTTCTATCATGCTAACTGCTAACCATTCAAGAAAGTTTTGCATACAAATCAGATTGAATGGGAATGTTGGGAACAGGAAAGCGACTCCAATTTTCAACCCGAATAATGTAAATGTGAAGGCAATAGAATTACCAATTTGCCGCCTCTTCTCTGTGCAGTAAGTATCACTGTACCCCCAGGAGCCATGAGTAGTGGCAACTTGCAATTCGCAATGCCCAAATTAAAGTACCCGTTTTCATTTAAATTTTAAATAGGTCTGTCAATTTTTGTACTACTCGTACTCGTACTCGCAGTCTTATTACTCGTACCATACTGTGACTTTCTTTCATAAAATTCAGATTTCAATCCGGAATTCGGGATAAAGTCTTCAAGACAACAAGTGTCAAGATTCAGGACTTCTCGGCTTGGACAATTTTAATTCAAGATGTCGACTTCGAATAGGAAAACACCAGTGTGCGTTGTTGGTGGTTGCTACCAAATCGTAAGAAAAATCGGTGCAGGGTCTTTCGGAGAAGTGTATTTAGGAACCAATGAAACAACTGGGGAAGAAGTCGCCATTAAGCTTGAAAGTCGGAATAGCCTGGTGCCTCAATTAGAACATGAAGCCAGACTTTATAAACAATTACAAGGGAGACTTGGAGTACCCTGCCTAAAATGGAGTGGACAAGAGGGGGACTATAATGTCCTTGTATTAGAATTGTTGGGGCCTTCACTGGCAGATTTGTTCACAAATTGTGGGTTTAAATTTACACTGAAAACCGTTTTGATATTAGCGGATCAAATGCTCTGCAGAATCCAGGATCTTCATTCAAAAAACTTAGTGCATCGTGACATCAAGCCCGAGAATTTTTTAATGGGCCGGAATAGCAGTATTCTATATTTAATTGACTATGGCCTTTCAAAAAGATATCGTGATCCCAGAAACCATCGTCACACAGCTTACCGAGATGGCAAATCCTTGATTGGGAATGGGAGGTTTGCATCCATAAATTCTCACCGAGGGATCGAGCAGGGTCGACGGGATGACCTGATATCAATTGGATACTTACTCATTTACTTTTTGAAGGGGACTCTTCCGTGGCAGGGGTTGGAGGCTGCAACAGCCAAACAGAAGTACGAGAAGATAATGCAAAAAAAATTATCGACTTCTCTTGAAACTCTGTGTATAAACACGCCTGCAGAGTTCGAAACGTACCTTCGTTATTGTAGCGGTGTTCAATTTGACGAGGAACCAAACTATGAGTATTTGAGACAACTGTTCCGAGTTCTTTACAGAATATTGAACTATAAATCCGATTGTATTTTTGACTGGACCGCAACAACATCGAAGAACAAAGAGGTTGAAGGTACACACAGCGAAAATACACAGGAGGATGGCACGACTCTGATACGACTGCGGAGTGCGGACTGCTATTGGAGGTTAGTGCGCAATATGTTTCTTTTAATCATAATTTTCTTTTCATATTATATATATCATACATTATACTCTCAAGGAATGATTTTTTCCCTGTAATGGGGAAGGAAAAGGCTGGATTTCCAGGTTTTGGGAACAGAGTTTATTTCCCGATTTTTCGGTGATTTGATTCATTTCCAGGTTTTGGGGTAATACGGTTAGATTTCCACTACTTGTGGAGGGAAGGGTGTCAATGTCAATTAAAAAAGAATTGGAGTAGGGGCATACCTGCAAACGTAGGGTCGGTGGCGATCGCCGATACCCAGTTGGAAAAATTCTGAGACCGATACTACGTTGGTCGGCCGACGGCCGACCAACGTAGTATCATCGGTCTCAAAGGATTCAGTAAGTACTAACTGTGCTAAGTTAATGCCTACTAACTCCGATACCTCGTTCGGCCACCGTTGCCGATACCTCGTTACCACGAGGGGGGGTTTGCAGGTATGAGTAGGGGTAGAATGGGGATACGTATATTCATAGCTTACATTTACAACAATGATTAAAACTTGTCATAAATAGAGATTTGTAGCATTAAGTGATAAAAATGTTTCGCATCTATTAAGTAAATTTTTTTTTTATCTCCAACAGAATAAATAAATAAAGGCCTCAAATTCAGTGCTGTGTGCTACATCCGATGAATGAAAGTAAATGAAGACGAGCTTATCCCCTATGATAAAAACTACATTAAAATGAAAAATGATGTAGTTGTAAGATTCTAAATAAGTATGTTAATTTTTATACCTATAGAAATTGTAAATTGGTGAAATTAGATTAAGGAAACATGTTTTGTGTTTAAATCAATTTTTGATTTTCTTTTATTTCATATTCTAAATAAAACTGTCTAAATGACAGCATTTCACAATACCTTTGGGACACTAAAATAGGACAATACTTCATTATTCATTCGGTAAGCCAACATTAAGGTCTAGAACAACTTTTTGAAGTTTCCATGTATTCGTTCCAACAGCTACGGGCCGTGTTCGGGTACGATTTCGGAGCATGAGAAGATTCCGTTGTACTCTATTGGTAAAAACAGCTAATTGTCTAAAGTGTGATATTTTATTATGTTTGTTATATTTGACCTGCTCCGATAGTAAAACTAATCCCGCAATACTGCTCCCAAACATCAAAATGAAGAAACCTCCATATAAATTGACAATTTCTAAAGGTTTCGTTCCGTCACCATCGTCATGTTTGTAGTTAGTGTTGAGAGCGAAAAAGCTACCAGTGTAATTAGCTTTGCGAGATCGCATACGGATAGCTTTTCCCATTTTATCCCGATAGTCTTCTAGGTATTTGTCTGAAAGTCCCATTTCAAATGTAATTGTTTTTCTTAAGTTCAACTTGGGTATTATGGGCGAATTCTTTTTGAGAGACCAGGCTGCTCCGATAGGAGGGGACACGATTTCGGACCTGTGAAACTTGTTTCTTAATTTCCAGTATCTTATTTCTATGATAAATTGTAAATACCCTTTGTAAACCATGCATGTGAAACGAGGACTTTGCTGAAAAGTTTTATCTAGGCAAGTAAATTGGTCATCATAGATTTCCATTGTTTCCCCTAAAGAACGAACGTATGAAATTGGAGATTGTTTCACAAAAAGTAAAGCTACCCCTCCCAAAGACTTCATTCCCCAATGGTAGTCGCTATTTTCCAATTCCTTAAAATTATTTGGAGGTATCTCTATGCTGGGAAACGTGAGGAATGCGAAGAGTTTAGATCTGTATGCACAAGTAATTATAATGGCAAAAAACATCCAAAATGTAGCGAACATCCTTGAAGGTATGGTGTCAAACGAAAATGGAACACCTGAAAAATAATGAGACGGTTTTAGATTTCACTTTTATGAAACCATTTGGTACTATGAATTACTGTATCTGTACGTACAAGATACATTTGTACAAGATTTTAATTCATGAGGAAAAAATATGAAAAAATTGCTTTCATAATCTTTCTTTCCGGTGAAAGAAAAAGGAGAAAGTGTTTTTGTTGACCTTGCTTAACAATAAGTAAATAACTTTTTCTTATGGATAGCAATTTTAACTAAAGTTAACCTTGTTCGAGTAAGGATCCAACAGTCAGATAGAAAGCTTGGAAATTAGATATTTGTTCTGTCTCTATTGCTTTTTTGATATCTGCCTTAGATTTTTTATTCGTTTCTTTTCTTGTAGGAACTTCCAAACTTGCCGACTTGTTGTGGAAGAAGCGATAGACAAAAACTGTTATGATGGTGGATAATGAGACGGCTAGCCAAGCTGATGTTGTGAAAGGATAAAAAATTGCTTCCCATTCAAAAAATGGTGTTGGTTTAGTGGAAGCCAGAATCAAGAACGCATAGATAACCGAAACGGTAAAATCAACTATTTTGCTTCTATCATATGTGATTGCAACGCTTATCCCAATGTCTACTTTGTCATACATGACATCGCCCATGATACCCATCCATGTTCCATTCGGCAATTTGAAGCCTGTACCACCCATAGAAGGTTGCACCTGATACGTGAAATTCAAAACTCGGGAGATCCCATGTAAAATCTCGGCCTGCATCCCCTCCATCGTTTTTTCTTTCGGGTTAGTCGGAGAAGGAATTATATGAACTAACGGAGGTGCGGTAGGTGCAGTCACCCGTAATTTATGACCATGAAAATTTTGAAGCACATCCGGGAAAATTTGTCCAAACTGTGCTATCTCATCCGAACTACTGAAGAGGAATCCTTGAGAGAATATAGTAGGATTACCTCCATCGCAGTAGTAACAAAAATGTTTGAATTCGTATTGCACGGGGTCGGTATTCATTGAGCGTTTTTTTCTCGGCATGCTCATTTTTGGATTTACTGCGGTCACCCATGTTCTATGTTTATAATTGGCCAGTTGCGACGAGAAAATGAAATTCTTTGCTTTGTCAGGACTGTCATACTCGTTGATAACAATATAAGAACGATGCGATTGAATTTGTACGGCAGGTATTGCAAATAGTTTAGCAACATTTTCCAATTCGTCTGTAGAAGTTAAACCAAGTAGTGAAATATGGTAAACGATACAGTGAATTTGAAATCTAATTAAAGTATTTTGTCTATGAGTGTTGAGTAGCCTGATAGGATCAGCAGTGTCTATGAGGTTGATTTCTACAGCCGGAACGTTTCTGCAATTAATAATTTAATGTATAAAGCTTTCATGATAAAACAATTTCTTTCAAAATGTGGAAAGAGTATGACTTTCTCCACTTAAAATGTGGTAAAAGTATGACTTTCTCCACTTAAAATGTGGAAAAGTATCACTTTCTCCACTTAAAATGAGGAAAAAGTATGTAATTTCTCAACATTTTTGAAGTGAAAGTACTTATTATTAATAATTATTAATTATTTCTAATTATGCTAACGTTAATTGCATGTAAAGCTTACCCAAACTTGAGTTTATACGTGGGTAACTGAAAACCATCCTGTTTGCTCAAGTGAATTACATAACATTGTTTGAAATGAGTTTCTATTAAACTGTCGACAAAATCATTCAACTTGGTTCTAAGCAAAATATGTGATTGACAATCTGAACTGGGATGTTCATTTTGATTTTGATCTAGGTCACAAATACTGGTTCTGTTGCTGTGAACGTGACTAATTAATATTATGATTTCAATAAGTAAAAACCTCACTACCATATACAGATAATCTCTGATTATCATTATATTTAATAAAATGCAAGTAATGCAATACAAAATTGTTATTCAGCCAATATTTAACTTTCACCTTTTGTCAGTGCCTGGTTGTGAGCAACTTAAAAACAATCTAGGTTGTTCTATCTTACATTTTGCGTGGGAGATGGGACATTCCGCACTTTCTCACCTCAAAATGGTTTCATGAGACAGTTTCTGAAACAAAAGAGTGACGAAGTGACGGAATGCCAATTCTCTATTCATTAGACAATTATTACATCACTTGAAGACATGTGTACATATGTCATGCAAAAATATGGGTGTCAGGTTACAGATTACATCTTAGTCACGAATCCTTCAATAATCTGATATGCATACATAATAGAACATGCCATTCCCAGTCTCAATTTGACACGACGTGTCCGTGTGACTATGATGTAATAATTACTCGAATAATGTCAAACAATTAGGGATTGAAGGGAAACTAATATTCTTGGACGCAATTTACTTACATTCACCTTGCATTTGCCTTGTATTTTACATTCACATCTACACTCACATTGCTTACAAAATGAGTGATGTGCGTTAAAAATGTCAAACCTAAACATCGGTACAGTACAGTACAATACATATCCGAGATGTTGTAGGAACGAAACTTATGCAATGAATATTTTCTTTGTTTGCATGTTATAGGGATGTTAATGATATCAACTTAATTCTTGATTCTTTGAATTAAAACACCACGTCATAGCTCGTTTCGATAAGGAAAAAGTCATTTATTCAAGTCATCACAAAATTAATAGTCCTTTCACTCTCCATGAGTTATAGTTAATAAGAATGTTGCATGTTGCATTGTTTTATTAAATTGAAATCCTCTATTAATTCTATATAATACTTCTTAAGATAAATATTAGATAAATACACTGCCTAAAAAATGCAACAAGTATAATATTTATACATTATAAGTATTGATTCAGTGATTCAGTCATAAAGTTACTTTTTGAGCCCGGACACTCGCCCTTCCCTTTGCATTGGAATTACTGTATTAGGTATGTAGTATGTAATGTTATTATGAGTATTAAAGGAATGAAGAGGTAAATCGTTGATTTGTGGTAATACAAAAACAATGCTATGGTTCCAAACAGGTAAAGTTGACAACTTGTCTAGTTTGCAGTGAGTTGGTGGCATTGTCTAATGATACACATAATTATTGTGGATTAAATATAGCATTGTACAACATTGTACATGGATTGTTCCTTTAGAGGACGGACTGTTACATCTTTGTTATAAAACGGTGTCACATTAATCGTGTCCCGAGAACCGTTGGTACAAACCATTTCCAACAAAGATTCATTTAAAGTAATTAATCTCTCTAAGGTTTTACAATTCATCATGGTTTTGACTAAAATCAGATGCTTGCATCTTAACATGTTTGACTCCAATACTGACGAGTCGAGTAAATTCTTGAGGATCGAATTGATAGTTGATATGCTTAGCGTGAGTACCATCAACTCCATCGAAGTCTTCCCCATCTACTTGTGCTAATTTACTTTTGTCAGTCCATGTAATATACTTTACACCTCGCAGTCTAGCTAAATCAGCATAACAATTTTCATCTTCACAGTTGTACCTGTAAGATATTGAAATATAAAGTTACCGATTTCATTATCTGGTTAACATGTTAATGTAATACAACTACTTAAATCAAACTATAGTACACTTACACTTCAAAAACAGCAGCCCAATCGGGTAGAAATAACAAATGTGTTAATCCCGCTCCATGCATACCAATAAGTACATCTGTTTCCTGTATAACACTAAGTTGCTCCAAAAAATCAGTCTTCCATGTAAATACCACCTAAACATATTAACCAATTTAGTAGACTTGACAATAATGAAATATTAAGTTCAAAACGTTGATTGATATGAAACACATGACTCTTGACACACTTACATGAAAGACATTCTCAACCATTTACCTTTTTAACAACAACGTCGGGAATTTGTCTGATAGACTCTAATAGAATCTCTTCATTTACCATTCTTCGGAATTTGGTCTGTCGGCTTAATAAGGTTATACGGATCTTTTTGGGTTCAACCACTGAACGTATTGGAATTCCCAGACGATGCAATGTGAATTTAGAAAATGCATGAAACAAGCCGCTATTTTTGCATCCCCACACCTTAGAAAATCATAATTTAGAATAAGTTATTTTATTAAATGTTATGAATGAATATTCTTACGTTTAGAATTGACAACTAAATAGAAAAGTGAGCTTATTACAAGGGGAGTATTGTAATAAAGTCCAAATATCATTCTTGGGAGAAGTGGAAACATCGCGTTTTTAAAGCACACTCTTTTCCCTTTGAAATCGTTTAAATCTTGTATCGGGTATGAAGAAAATGCTTTAAAGGTGGTTTCAAAGTTGGAATGATACTTGTAAGTTCTCCAAATAAGTATTTTCACATTCGTAGAGAATACTTCCGGATGGTTTAGGGACGAATTTACATGGAGGGAGGCGTACAAATTGAAGAAGTCGCAGAAATGGTGATACATATTCACCGCTAAAACATTGAATGTTAATTTTTATAGTTCCTCTACTTAATTTAAATGACTGTGGTAAGTTAATTAAAAATGAAATAGAAATGCATAAAGATATCTACAGCATAAAATTACTAAGCTATATTAGTAAAGTCCGAAGCATTCACATTTGTAACGGCGAAATTGCAATAAGTTTATGTACTTTTATATGACGATCATGCAAAGATACCAGCTACTACTTACTTGCATCAATTTTCATTATATAAGTTGGAGTCTTCACGATATGATCGCACATTTCGGAATCCTTCTCTAATGGACGCTTGGAAAATCTAACGAAATGTTGCAACTCAGGAGACCAGGATTGCAATGCACTCATTCTCCCCAATTCCCCCTTTAATAAGTCTTCATCAAAATCACAATAACCCCCGATTTGTCCTGCCTTAAGAACGTCCATATCGTACATCACAGGAGTGGATCGATTCAAAAGATCTCGGAAGTCTATCATGATATTTCTAGCACGGCAAAAAGTAAGATTATCGGTACATTCCAGCGAAGAGTCTTCCTGTAGGCATTAAAAAAGTTATAGGCAACAATAAATAAATAATAATTCAGACTTCAGACCACTTATTATTATGCTAATGTTAATAATGATTAAATGCTTACGGGATATTGTGCTTTACAAATCACTCTAAGCGAATTCCTAAACTCCTTTATATATCCAAAGTCCCCTTCTTTGTAAAATGCTTCTACTTGTTCTTTCTTATTTTTGACCCATCCTTTATGGTCCCCATCACATATTGGGTGCGAATAGGAATGCTTTCCTAAACTGCAATCGTCTTCATATCCCCAACAAACATTTTTTTCCAGATGTGACTAAAAAAATATTACATTCCAAATTATATTTTTCTGGCTGCTAAAGCGATTATTGATTATTAAAGGTCATACACACGCAAATCAGTCAGGATTCTAAGTAATATTTTGCTGAAAGTTGGCGAAAGCATTTTGGTTCACGTGAATCGCTTTGGTGAAAGTAATGTGAAAGGAAGTTTTTAATTATTGTACTAGTCGTTTAGTTAGTGTACCTTGAAAGGGCAAGAGTTATCCTCGGCACATTCCCGGGCTACATTACGAAAAGTATTGAAATAATACGGCAAATGTTCCGAAGGTAAGTTAAGTTTTAATTGTTTTCCAACTACTAACATAAAATCAGTTGTGACAAGAAACACTGTTATCACTTGTATTACATTCATTGCAAGCAAATCATGTAATTGTGATACCTAATATACAGCTTTGGTTATAATATAATGATTTAATCTCGATTAAATAGTGCGATTAGTGCGATAAGATAGAGTGGAGAAGCTTTCAGTATCTCAAGGTTGAATGTCTGTTGTTGTAATTGTAATGTAGCCACCCGTATAATTAAAAGTAAAAATGATAACCGAAACGAAATTATTTTAAATCCAATTTCAGTGAAGTGCGGTGAAGCAACACAACTCTGATGTCTGACTCTGACGGATCTCAAAATCTCAAGCTGGATTGACGCACACACCTGTATCAGCTGATAAAAGACACCCGACTACCAGACTAGACCAGCCAGTCCGACCTTCACGGAGAGATTTGAGTTTGAAGAGATCTTCGTCGTGGAAATCTAATCTAAAACTTCTTTCATCTTGGCTTTTACTCGAGGATTTAAAGCTGAGCATGGGTGTTGCAGATAAGATAACAAAATACATCAACTGATTATAAAAAAGTTACACATTTGATTTTCGGAATTTAAGCAAGTGTAAATTGGCTCGACAGAAAATATAAGAGTACCAAAGTCGACGACTTTTTAAACTCCACTTAATAAGGTAATTAATTTTTGATTATGCATTACTTTATAATTGTGTGACGGTCGTGAGTTGTGTTTGTATGGTACACGGAAGCTAAGATTAATTTGGTGGTGTTTGTCAACAAATTGGGTCTGGTAAGAGTATTGTTTGGTTTACCTAAAAACATCAATATCCAGCAATCAAGTATTTTGAGATTTGTGGTCAAGCAAGTTATAAAAGTGACGTTTGTGTCGAATTAATTTTTTTAGATGTTTATTAAAATTGGTTTGATAAAGATTAAAGATGATATAATACGTTTGTTATAGATATGTAATCAGGGAAAGAAAGCTGGAGAAAGTTAGTGAAAGTGAGAAACGTAATTAACTCTAACTTTCTATTAACTCTAAATTATGTATGTATGGAAATGTAACAATGAAATACTTTTTCATGCTGTAGGTGCTAATAATAATATTACTACTACTATACTTATTGATACAAATGACTAATCTTAACTAATTATTAAAGTTGTAGTAACTTTAATCCATTTACTGACTTGATTGTTCGGTATAAATCAAACTTGTTAGTTAGGATGAACATATTTTATACCACTGCCAACTGAAATTTCTATATTTTTAAAGCCGTTACTTTGTACTTACTAGTACAAGCTATGCTTTCGAACATTTGTGTAATAATGTTGCAACGTAATCAGAGTAATCACTAATCAATCTATATTAATTATAGTTATTGCTGTATCTCATACACAAGTTATGGGGGGCCCTTAGAAGAATTAGCAACATTTAACATTAGGACAGACAAGTATGCTTTATATGTATTATTTTGTCATTATTACTACTTGTACATACTACCAAACTGATGTACTTATAACTGTTAAAACTGTTGCACCGTAATTTCCGTCCACACCAATTCATTAATTCCGTACGCAACGTATCATCCATATTCAATTTGTATTATTATTTTCGCAGCCTAGTACCCTGTCTTTCTATTTAATCTGGGAACGCAAGCAGACCGTAAACTAAAAATGGTTATCCATACTATATCAACTTTCACCCGTAAATTCCCGGTAATCAGGGGAATGGTTACATACGCAGTTCTATGGCCTTGTTCTAATTTATGTCAGCAATTTCTTCAACATCGTACCGAATATGATTTTGTGGAGGTTGCTCGATTTAGTCTGTTTGGAAGCCTTTGGGTTGCCCCAACCATATACGTTTGGGTTAGGGTCATTGGAAAAATAATACCAGGAAACAGTATCAAAAGTGCAGTTCAAAAGGTCATTGCTCATTTGACATAAAATTATAAGAGTTATACTAAAGCTAAACAGCCTGGTGGCTATAAATCGCCAGGTCTGATATTAAATTATGAAAAAATAATTTACTTGCAAATAATTTTTTAATTCAATAACAGGCATTGTTAGAACAAATTAGCTATGCACCTTTTGGAATTACTACTTTTTACCTGGGATTGAATTTGTTGGAAGGAAAAAACTGGGAACAGATGAAAGAAGAGTGGAAGCATAAGTTTCTTCCGACTTACAGGGTTAGTTACATAAAGTGCACTGTATTCATTTATTCATAAAACATACTACTTAGATTTTATAGTTCAGACACCAGCATTCAGGAGACGATAACAGTTGTAGAACTTGTCGTGAATGTTTTGTTTATATTTTAGGCAGGTGTCTGTGTGTGGCCTTTGGTGCAAACAATCAATTTTGCTTTCGTCAAAGAGAGAAACAGAGTTGCTGTTACGGGAACTGTGAGTTTCTTTTGGACTGTGTTTCTTTCATACATGAAACAACTGGAAATGAAGAAACGCCGTTCCAGCACAGACGGCGGAAGTACAAGTTAATGACAACTATTGTTTAGAAACTTGTATTAAAAATCAGAAACTTCCTTCAGTACTTTATACTTGTTAAAGATATTCGTTTCATGCGCATAGTAATATCATGTTAATGTGGTTAAATGGACTCAATCAGTTATGTGTTCAAAAGAGATAAAATCGAAAAGATATATACCAATAGTAATATATAACGTAGAAATAACATAGCACTTCCATTGTAAAGGTTGTGATATGGTATAGATTTGTATAGACAGATAATGAAATGACAGAAGGTAAACTACGCTTCGCATTCAATGTCATTAAAAATTTTAAATACTCAAACTCAAGAATACGGTACTAATCATGAATGTAACACACAAAATGTATATTACAATGGCCAAAGTATTACAGGCATATGAAATCTATAATGCCAATAATATTCTTCAAGGTACATCTGTAATAATAATGTTATTGGATCAGTGCCCTGCCCTGTAATTGCGACAAAATAGAAAACAAATAAAATGACATTTAGTGATTTCCTCACTCGAAAAAATTGTTCGAAAAAAGTGTTTTAATGAAGTGTCGTATTATGCATATTACTATTATAAAAAATTGCAAATAATGTTTTAATATAGATGATACACTATTAATATAATATGCTGAATACTGGCGTACTTTCACTATTCCCAAAATGTAAGAGACTCCTCGGACATTTTCGTGATTGTTGATTGTAAGTGAAAAGTGTATTATGTCTTGTGTTTTTCTCTTTAGGAGAATATAAGGCAGCTTCACTTGAACACATAGTGATAGTATCATAGAAGCCTTAATTTTCGATTCAATAGAGAATTAACGCTTCTATGATATTAATTATGTGCTCAAGTAAAGCATAATATTGTCCATGGTCTTGATACACTTTGAAGGAAAAAATGAATATTAGTCCACCAACTAGTGGGGGCGTGGGGGTATTAACTCTGCTGAATTGCACCATACCTTACGACTTACACTATAGTAACTTTTATGTGGCACACCTTGTAATTTGTAATACAAACTGGAGAAAGCCAGATCACAAACTTTCTTCGACAATAATATTTTTATTGTGCGTGAATCATAATTGCTAAAAACCAATTCAAAACTTGAAATTGTCGCACATTTATGATTTAGCACATTATTAGGAAATAATTAAAGTAGTATGTAGTATGTTGATGTATGTATTCGATCGAATATAAAATATTATGGTTTAACTGGCATACTTTACATAACATACAATAGTATACTTTGAAGCAGGTATGTATGCAAATAAAGGTTTACTTTTATATTGGGTGGTTTTTTTCAGATCTCACAATTTGACTGTGGTTCCTCCAGACGCTTTAAGCTTGCATTATGAGTAGACAATTAATTGCAACGATTGTTCGACAGTACGTTAATGTTATTTTGCTTTTATAGAAACCTTTATTTACGGGCTTATTTGAAACAAATTTGTTTTTTGGTAGTGGGGAAACAAGTCTTAATGCTCAGAAACTTATTCAAGGGCACACAGATACACCGTTATCCGAACTAGGGATAAAACAGGTAAAAGTCTGGTGAAAATCAAAATTAATAACATGTTCGTTTCGTATAGGTATAAATTACTAGTACTTCAGGAAATAAGTGAGGGAGTTGATGTACACAATGTGAAAGTTGTCTACATTTTGCCTTGCTTATTCAGTTCACTCTCATTACAAAATTATGCTTTCTCTTCTTTAGGCAGAACTTCTCGGGAGGCATCTTGCTGATTATAAATTTACCAGAGCCTACTCTAGTGATTTGTGTCGTGCTAAATATACTGCCCAATTAATCTTAAAACATTCGCAAAATGCTGTTAATATCGAAGAGGACCGTCGTCTACGAGAACGCGTAAGTATATATCGTACATAAATATATCCTCGAAGGACTACTGGGTTTGTTTAAAACTAAAAATTTGTGCATTTGAATATTATTGAAGTGCTTTGGGGAGATGGAAGGATCACATTTTCAGGTTTTTGTCGAGGCAGCAGCCAAAAAAGGTTTAAAAGTTTGGGAGCATACTCCAAAGGGAGCCGAAACAAATGCAGAAGTTGTGAAACGAGCCCGCAGTTTCTTTGAGGTGAGGTTTTGCATTTTCACAACTCTGAAAGACTTGTTATCGAATAATTATTGTTAAACTAAATACTATGTATGTATATGGTTGTGGTGCAATATTTTATGCTGTTGGCGATATACAAAACGTTTTATATAATATTATTCTGATGGATTTATATGAAAAATACATAGGACCTGTGTGCTATGGCTGTAAACAATTGTACTGATGAACCAGTGAAAGTTCTTATCCTGACACATGGCGGTTGGATAGCAGCACTTATGAGAGATTTATTTTCTCAGGAAGAAAAGTATTTTGTTAAAAACTTTCCACAATCCCGGATTTCACAAATACCTGGTAATACAGGTCTCACACAATTTTGTATCAGTCCAGCTAATGATAACACGGTTAACGAAAAATTCCTTATTGAGTTTGTAAAAGTTTATGACACAAGCCATTTAAATTGAAATGTTTTTATTGTAATCTATATTAAATAAATCTGTACTCTGTACATGTAATCTTTTCACAATGTTTGTAAACTAACTTTACAGAAAGTGATTATAAAGCTTAGGAAATGTGCATATACAAAGCATCAGCGACACATACATGATAAAATTGTGAGATTTCAAAGAAATAGATTCATTACATATTTTTAATACAGCACATTCACATTTATCTTTGCTGTTGCAACCTGCGTTCTTCTCGCAGTCTAAATGGAAACTATTAATATAATTAGGATCATTATTTAGAGGTGGAGGTTTAAAATCTGTGAAATTTTTCCATGGCCTGCAAGATTTTCCAACCAAAACCCCACATCTTTTTTCTCTGATTTGGAACTTCTCGCCATCAATATTTCCGAAAAAGGATCCATCCATACATTCGCACACATTAGTTACTTTGGAACAAACCTCAAGACTTCTAGCAAAGCAAATATCGGACCAGAATCTAGGGTTGTTGACGGGGGGATTCGTAGTAGTAGTGCTAGTACCTACAGAGGTAACATCTGTGGTAGTATAAGCATCTGTAGTAGTATCAGCGTCTGTGGTAGTACTATAATCATCTGTGGTGGTATCAGCATCTGTAGTAGTATAAGCGTCTGTAGTAGTATAAGCGTCTGTAGTAGTATCAGTTGCATCAGTTGTAGTGGGCGAGTTAGCATACTGGTTCGTATTATATTCTTCAAACAAATCTTTGAACATGTTGACAGCAACCTCACTGTTAGGATTTTTAAGAAATATTTCCCATATTGGCTTCATCTTAGTTTCATACCTAGCGAAATTGCATGGTTTACCGAGCCATGATAAATGTCTCGTCCCGGGTATTTGCAAAGACTGGCTATTAACTGTAATAGTATCAAATTACATATTTCATTCAAAACAGCTCTGCTTTTCGTCCTCGTCTGCCAAATATAGAAATATTCGTCGAATGTTTTCACTCGATGAAATCATCTCCACTACTATATGATTTTAGCCTACGTTGCGTTAGTGAAAAAAGCCCATTTGGAGCATGCTCATCTGTAAGCACGCTCCACATAGAGGGGGGGGCTGTGTAAAAAAGGAACGTTCATTTTGACTTTACGACACACTGACATAGCAAGTCGTAAATAGGTTGCGTACGACAATGAACGTGCCAAAAATAAAACGTGTGAATCACAATCAGTCCATAAATTAATGAAACGAATATATAGTGCAACAATATTAAAGACTGTACTTTAATGTACGGATTACGAACTATATTTATTTTACTGTAGTAACCTGTGTTGGCCCAATGAGTATACTGTTTTGTTCTGGGATTTGGAACACGAAGTGCTGACGCTGACGTAAAAAAGAAATATACAACGGAGAACAAAAATAGACACATAAAAGTATCCATAACATGAAATTCAACCCTATGGAATGGAGTAAATGAGACGCACACAAGTTACACACAACACAATTCAAAGAGAGACTTCATAGTATGGTATACACAGTATACAGTAGCTTATCGAGAAGCTCTAGTGTATGTTGCTATGCGGAGTGTACACATTACAGCTTATCTCTGAACATACCACAAAGACCATAAAATGCCATTGTAAATGCATGATGTGGATTTTGAAAACTAAAAGTGCCGTTTTCTATCGGATATTGCAATAAAGGTCTCGTTTCAGTTCTTAGTACACACTAGCAAGCATTCAAAAATATATATGTTAGACACCTGTCGGTCCCCACCATACCCCATGGGGTAAAAACGTCATCCAAAGTTATTAAAAGTAAAAACATTCTGAAAATGTTGTTAATATCGAAGAGGATCGTCGTCTACGAGAACTTGTAAGTACATATATATCGCACATAAATATCCTCGAAGGACGACTGGGTTTGTTTAAGCTAAAAATTGTGCATTTGAATATTTTTGAAGTGCTTTGGGGAGATGGAAGGATCACATTTTCAGGTTTTTGTCGAGGCAGCAGCCTAAAAAAGTTTGGGAGCATACTCCAAAGGAAGCCGAAACAAATGCAGAGGTTTGTAAAACGAGCCCGCAGTTTCTTTGAGTGAGGTTTTGCATTTTCACAACTCTGAATGACTTTTTGTGCAATATTTTATGCTTGTGACGAAATACAAAACGTTTTGTTTTATATATTCTAATGAATTTAAAAAATATATAGGACCTGTGTGCTATGGCTGCAAACAATTGTACTGATGAACTGATGAACTAGTGAAAGTTCTTATCTTAACACATGGTGGGTGGAAAGCAACACTTAAGAGAGATTTATTTTCTCAGGAGCAGAGAAGTATTTTGTCAAAAAATTTCCACTATCCTCTGTATATGTAATGTTTGTAAACTTACTTTACGAAAAGTGATTATAAAGCTTTGGAAAAGTGCATCTACAAAGCATCAGTGACACATACATTATAAAATTGTGAGATTTCAAAGAACTAGATTCATTACATTTTTTCAGTACAGCACATTCACATGTATCTTCGCTGTTGCAACCTGCGTTCTCCTCGCAGTCTAAATGGAAACTATTAATATAATTAGGATCATTATCTGGAGGTGGAGGTGTAAAATATGTGGAGTTTTTCCATGGCTTGCAAGATTTTCCAGCCAAAACCCCGCATTTTTTCCCTTTGATTTGGAACTTCTTGCCATCAATATTTCCGAAAAGGGATCCATCCATACATTCGCACTTATTAGTTACTTCTGAACAAACCTCAAGGCTTCTAGCAAAGCAAATTTCGGACCAGAATATAGAGTTGTTGACGAGGGGATTCACAGTAGTAGTAGTAGTGGTTGTAGTAGTTGTCTTTATAGTTATAGTATTATTGGTCACTGCAGAAGTAACTGTAGTAGTTTCAGCGTCAGTAGTATTAGATTTTTGAGTTATAATTGTTGTAATGGGCGAGTTTGGCGAATTCGCCGAGTTAGTAAACTTTCTGTTCAGATTATCATATTCTGCAAACAAATCTTTGAACATGTTGGCAGCAACCTCACTGTTAGGATTTTTAAGAAATATTTCCCATATTGGCTTCATCTTAGTTTCATACCTAGCGAAATTGCATGGTTCACCGAACCATGATAAATCCCTCGTCCCGGGTATTTGCAAAGACTGGCTATTAACTGTAATAGTAGCAAAGTTCCGTGCATTAATTATAGTACAGTATTGAATTCCGTGACGGAACACGAGTTATATTATTTTATTAATAAACCTGTATCAGTTATAGTACTGGGAACACCACGTGCTGACGTAAGGAAGAAAAATACAACGGAGAACAAAAATAGCCACATCAAAGTATCCATAACATGAATTCAACCCTATGGAATGGAGTAATTGAGACGCACACAAATTACACACAATACAATTCAAAAAGACATTTTTATTTAAATAGAAGCGATTTAGCAATTAATTGTCTTAAAGAAAGATCACAATTAGCAAACTGCAACTACTAATAAAAATTGACTTGTTGTTGGTAACACAAAAAAGTGAGTGTTTATAAAAGAATTTATATTGCTATACTATGTAGTTTAACGAGATACTCTAATGTATGTTGCTATGCGGGGTTTTTACTACACTACTTATACTTAATCAACTTGCTAAGGATCTTTTAGTGAGTTTAAGAATACTGTGGATATCATGAGCTTCTCCTGCCGGAATGTTATAACCACGTTTCAAGCCAAGAGGATTCGACGGAGTTTTACAATCTTGATGAACTTCTTTCCTTAAAACTTTGTCTACATCCACACAGCTGAAGAATGCTACCGACTATGCGAAAAAAAAAATGAGCATACCTATAATAATAGTGCCTAGTATCCAGTATGAAACAATTAGTGTCAATAACAATATTGTGGAAATAGACAGAGGATTGTGCAAAAAGTTTTTACATTTGCAGTTCCATAATTATAAACGATAGCAACATTGCATAGCCCTAAAACGGGGCGCTGCTGCAATGGGGGGCCCCGTAGTGTTTGCGGCACCGGGGTTTAAATCTCCAAACCTAACATAAATCGAAGCCCTTGGCCTTGTCTTAGGCAACTTATGAAACTTTTACACAGTCCAGCTAAAATATATAGACATACAACAAATTTCAAACTGCTGCAATTCTGCTATCGTTTGTAATTTTAATTGGAATGACAGATGCCAATAATTTCTTGCACCAGCCTCTTTTCCAATATAAATGGCGGAATCGGAACAAACGAATATTACCTGTGGAAGGTCGTACATCCCCATTTGATAAGAACAAAATGACCTGGTTAAAATATTTGTGATTTGAAGAGCTAATGCAGCTCTGTAACGATCTTCCGACGTTACTAAATAACGAACCTATGTCATGACACAGCAAAAAATAACTTATTAGTATTATGTGCACAAGCACTAGGTCAAAATATTCATTATAATTTAATTAATAGTTTGCAATATAATAGTAAGGTATAGTAGTTTTCTCTTTTAGGGAACCATTAATAAAGTTACCTCGTCATGCACACTGATTGAAAATCGTGCATTTATATTATATTTCTTTATAAGCCAATTCATGCAGGTAAGCATCAAATGAAGATAATCAACGGCAGAGCTTTGTACCACCCAATTGACTCTACTTGTCATGAACTGTAATCGCAAAAGAGAAAAAATATTTCAAACTTAATCCTCCTTTCGTCCATCTAACAAAATTATGACAATTAGATTAAATGGTAATAAAATTTACATCATTTTGTACGACCGCTGGTACTAAAGAACGGCTTATAGAACACTGGAGTATAGGGGTTTTTGGACAAGTCCCTTGAGCAATCTCTTCTAAGCGATTGAACATGTGCGATTCTGTTCCATTGTCCCATGCCATTTTCTCCACTAATGTTGTATAATCCTATAACAATAAAAAAGGTTACTGAAAAATATTTAGCAACTGAAAACTGAAAACACTCTGTAAAGATAATACGATGTCACTACAAAAAAATACCAAATATCCATCATTGGAATACTCAATGAGCTGCAGAATTTCTGATTTAGAAAATGGCAAAGACTTCTTCCATCTGAATTTTTCGACAGTCTCTGCTAAGTCTTGTCCTTCCTTATTAAGTATATACTTTCGTTCACCCTGCGTTTCAACATAATTATCGTTCAGCTATTCATATAAAATTAAAAGTAATTTGGATGTAAATTAATATTTCAATCAATACTCCACATACTTTGGTCATTTTGAACATAGCATTCGCTTTCGATCTGGCTTCATGTTTAGACATTTGCCGATTGAATTGCAATAAAAGTCTTTCTGCAAAACGTACACCTGCACCGTAGATGCGCCCATAATTTAAAACCTTAGCCTGATCACGGTCTATCCCAATGAAAGATGCAGTTTTGGAGTGTACATCGGTGCCCGCATTTCTATTTCCCTACAGTAAAAAATATTACATTATATATTATGAGTTTTTTAAGGTAGTTAAAGATGGCTAAATTCAAAATTTGATAAATATTCCCCGTACATACTTGAAGTGTCATCCATCCTAGTGCTGTAGATCCATGAATCCCTGTAAAGTGAGCATCCCCAATAACGGCTGCAATCCATAATTCTTGCGAATCTACGTCAGATCCCACAAAATGGTGCGTGCACGGGGCCTGAATCATTCCTTTTAATTCTGAGCCAACACGATCTTCATAAGCATTGGAAGCAGTCATCCAAGTAGGCTCTACTGCACGTCTGGTTAACGTCCCGGAAATTGAAACCTACATTAATTTGTATGTTATAGTTACCCTTCCACGAAAAATTGACTTGAGACTACATGTCTGATAGATTTGCACTCTCAGCATACCTGAGGTAATATTGCACCACAATTGCCATCGTCTGAGCTGGTCAGTTTATCATTGACATCGGAACCCTCATTCGTCTTTGTCCATACTGTGAGTTGACCACGTATTCTGTCTCGATTGTTTCTCCAATAAGATACCATTTTACTAATTCTAAAAGTGAAACGGAACAAGAATTGAATACATGTGCACAGCACAATGCTTAGTATAAAAAATGGGAGCTTTATACCTTACTACTTTGTCTGCAATATCATCATTGGTTTCAGAAGTTAATATGCCTTCTTCAATCTTGTTCAAAAAATCTTTCGCTAGAGGGTTACCAACATTGTTGTTTCCACCATCCTAGGAAGGTACAAAATATGTACATTGAAAGAATATTGAAACACGGAATATAAAAATTTGCTTAGGTATGCTAACTTTTACCTTATGGGGGAGTGGTCTAAATTCACATTTTTCATGCGGTGAACATCCAATTAAACTTTTTGTAGGCTTTTGCTTCTTATTTCTACTTTTGCTACAAAAAGATCAGAAATTAAATAAATGACAGTATATTTAGTATTTGAACAGAATTTGCAAACGTGTAAACGAAAATTAGTCAAAAGGGCAACATGCATATCATTCATTAATGATATGCATTATGATATTAAGACTTAAGACATGATGCATAAGAATGTAAGAAGTGAGCATTCCAAGAAACTTACTAAATAATCACACTTACCCATCAACACTTCTTAAATTATCTAAGCCTTTAACAAAATCAGCGATATCTTGAGCTGCATCTTCAGATTTGCTGTGAAATTCATTTTTAATAACTTCTACATTCGAATGACGCAATTGCTGTATCAGTCTAGCTTTGTTTTTATCCCAAATGTCTTCCCACTGTCTGAAAGAAATGAAATTGGCATTTTATTAATAATCGCAGTCAGCGCTCTGCAGACTGTTAAGCAGTAAGTATTATTTTCCCTTTCCCCTTGTGCAAAACCTGTAGTGAAGCGAACAAAATTTAACTATAAATGCAAGACACTAACCTGTATGGAAAAACTGGAATGTCAGTCGCATTGTTGTTGGCATCGCTGACGTTACCATTTTCCGAAAAATCACTTATATCATTAATGTCATCATCATGCGTGTTTTCCGAAATGCAAGGTTTCTTTACAAGATACCCCCAACCACCAGTTGATGAATAGTGAAGTGGAAATCCAAACCAACAAAGTCGCAATAACTTCGGTACTACTCTCATGGACGTGCTAATTTTTGCAGGTCCATGCATGTAGTCTTCATCGCCTTCCTACTTGCAAGATCAGCATTATTAATTATTGGTGACACATTTACTTTTCCCACATTAGCTGACAAAAAAAATGACAAAGAAATCGTAGTTCGGAATCATATTTACCTTATACAACAGTTTTTTGTACCATGCAGGATAAGAAACGACATTAACAGTCCCATTTGCTTTTTTTCTTGGTTTGGTAACTTTCCAATCCAAATCCCATAACCAAGGATCATCTCGATATCTAAAGTATCATTAAATATTAAATGCTAATTAAATAAATTTAATAAATATACTTGAATTACAAAATTGGTGAACAAAGGAACTGTCACATTAATAAGTAAAAGTATAACCTGTGATTTTCTAATAGTTGCAAAGCTTCATCTGCTTTTTTCATCAATATAGTCTTCATTTCTCCTTCTAATAAATCGTGAGAATTATCAGCATTTTGAATATATTTTTCCCAATTTGCATTAATTGGTAGATATGTGGAACCCATTTCCAGCATCCCTGCTAAAGTCACTGGGTGAGGAAATCTAAATATTTATTATATGAAATAATTAAATATTTTCAAAAATGCATGCATGGTTATTTATGCTATGCTATAAATTGCTCTGCTATATATGTCAAAAACATGATGCTATACAATTAATACAATACAGAAAAATATACACTCAAAAAGATAAAATAGAAGTAAATTACCTCTCATAAAACATAGGCATTAATTTGACAAGTATATCATGGGTCACTTTCACATCATTTGCACAGTACATCATCAAATTTTGAAAGTCTGTTTTAACATCGTGTACTGTGCCCTTCATGAAAACATCTCGTTCCACTTTACTTATACTTTCTCCACAATATAGCTAAAATATTTCAACGAACAACAATTTAACAAAAAATTCATATAGTAAAATTAAGACATTACTTAGGTAGTTCAATTCAATATGTAACTTACTTTGCATACATCACTTAAGTTATTTAAAGAACTGACATCATCCCACTCGTTCAAAGTATTCATCATCACATTCGTTTCATTAGATGATTTTGAACTTTTCTTTGAAGACATTTTTATAGCTCGTTGAAAACTTGTAATCCCACTAATTGCTATATGTAAGGACATGGTATCCATAAAGCGCAATTTTGTCCCCTGAAAATAAATTGTTATTTAAAAAAAATTGCGCGTAGAACAGATGAGAATTATTAAATATTGAATTCAGCTTAATACTTACGTTAATTAAGTATTGCTCTTTGATGCGAGCTCGATCATAGCATACATTATGCCCTACAATGAGTTTTTCCTTCCAAGCTACAGACCCAGAGTTAACTTCACCTAGCATTTGGGGACCCAGCAAAACTTACATTAATAATGTGGCTTGGGTATTTCAAATGGAAGCGTAATTATTTTAAAATATAAACCCACCCATAGGAGTTTCAAAAGGAATGAGATCATCCAGGTGGTTTTTCTGATATTGATTACGATTTTTTTCTTCTACGATCACAGATGAACACCAAGAATACCTATAAGTAAACATTTGAATAAAAGAATTTGTTAATACATAGGCAATTAGGCATACCGAATTGTTTACTTATATTCTTTCTCTAAAGCTTTCTTCTGCTCACCAAGCTTTTGTGGATACAGCACATGCAATTGTGGGAATTTGTCCAGTACACTGAAGAACTTCGACATCAAAGACATATCCATTCTCTTCAGGATAAGGAACTGCAGTAAAAGTGCCATCCGCTTCATATTTAGTCCACCCAGACTAGAATGACGACAGTTAACAACACTGTTAAAGGGCAAGTTAAGAAACAGGGAAATAATGGTTAAGTAACTTTCCACCGGTGATGTCAGATGTACTCACCTGTAAATTCCACTGTTTCGGTCTTTCAGGTATTTCTTTGTTCACTAACTCATCCAAAAGATTTTTATACTTAAAAGATTGTTGACGAGCAATATTTTTAAAATGGTCATTAATATCAGTCCCCTCCAGTACAGGAAGTTTGAAGTCGATCGATTTTGAACTAGGAACGTTTTGATCCCAAAGATCATGTATTTTCAAATGTTTTATACATTTCTCAACAATCTCCGGATTACACTCATAGTCTCGGTACTTATCAATAAAAATCTGAGAGTAAAGCCCCTCCGATATCATCTGAATATTGCAGAAATTTTTAATAACTGGTTTATCTTCCTCCTTTGCTTCATTAACGTTTTTTGGAACCGTCTTTAAACAAGAATACAATTTTCTGATCGCTGACCGAGGATGATATAACAAATTAATTCGACTATACTTATTAGCCAACATCGTTTACGGTGTAAGGTGATTCCTGGTGATTTCATATACATTTTATTTTGATCTTAATCCCGTTCTTTCATACATCGCACATAGTTGATAGTACCTACTCTTCGGTTTTTTATTTCTGCTTTCTCCAATTCTCCTTCCTCAAACATAATGTCACGTCACTCAATAAGACAATTTGATTGTGTCTGTATTTGCTGACTCAGATGCCAGTGTGATGGTCCATCAATACGGTAATAATAGCGGTATACGCTGATACGGTTTACGTAATTGACGTTTACTTCCGGTACACATACACTTCAGCAGAACAAAAACAATACAAGTTAACTAATTAAAATCTTTTAAATGCCGAATTTATGTGTAAAGTAAATACAAAAATAAACGCTTTTTTGCCTACCTGAATTTATTATTTAAAAATATGATGTCTAACGAAAATATCAAAGATATTTTTAATAAAATTCACCGTTTACCCAGTTTACATTTCTATTTCTCTTTCTCCCGTAAAACAACTTTCACACGTGCTATTTTAAAAACACACGAACCGCTTTCACATGAGCAACTACTGTACAGTCAGATAAATTAAAGACTATTTTATTCTGAGAGGTTAGCTGGATTGTAAAAATGATTTTGATTGAATCTAGAAAATTAGAGGCAAAATTCAAATCCAGGGTTTCGTTAAAGAAAGTTAGTTATACAATCTGCAACGAACCGTATTATTTTACTGAATTATTGAAGTATTTCGTAGTTTTCAAATCAAATTGTGCAACTTACTGTGTAGTTTATATTGTAGTAATTGTTTCAAAATGGGTAAACGGAAAGACTTAACTTTGGAGGCTAAGAACATGATTCTTAATGCTCTTTCATATTTCGAAAGCGAACGTCAATTATACTTGGCTTTAACTAAAGATGGTAATTACACGCATTTTTAAATACAATTCTATTTCAATAATTTATTGTCTAGTTAAACTAATTCGACTAAAATAATTTAACGTCTATTTAAAATCATTTTATTACAGAAAAAACCGAATTGAAGCTGAACATAAAGTACAAACAAGCCGTAGGAAGAACGGTTGCAGCTTTAGGAGTGAGCAGATCCACTGTACTGAAAGTTTCCAAAGATTTTAAGGATAACCAAATGACTGTGAAGAAGACAAATAGCGGTAAAAAGCCAATCGTGTTGGACAATTTCAACGAAGGTCTTGTTAGAAGAACAGTGACTGATTTCTATCAAGAAAAAGAATTTCCTACGGCCGAAAAAATTCATAAAAAGTTAATAGGACGACGCTACATTTCCCAGAATGAGTCGTACGACTCTGAAGTCTATTATGAAGAAACAACTCCATTTCAAGTTTGTCAAATTTCATGGAAAGCCGGTCGCAATGGAGAGAGAAGATATTGCTGCTGGGCGTTATCTGTATCTCCAATTAATCAGATATTATCGCAGAAACGGGTGGGAAGTAAGTCTTACACATAAAAAGTGCAATATGTAAAACGTTTTTTGGTATATTAAATGACAAATATTGTGTTATAGATTTATTTCCAAGATGAGAGTTGGATAAACGCTAACCACAGTCTAAAAGCAGGATGGCATATCCCAGAAAAAGAAGTCACTACCAATGCGCCATCCACGTCAGGAGCAAATGTATGGATGAAAGGGGTTGGACATCGATTTGTAGACAAACTTATAGGTAACATCTAATAGTAATTCTTTCTTATTACTCAATCGAGTCATTTAAATTCTTAATTCGCTAAATAATTTATAAAGGTGGATTTGCCAATAAACCGTCTGGTGCTGGCAAACGACTCATTATGAATTATATTGGCTCTAAAGCTGGATTCTTACCTGAAGTAGGGGAATTGTTCATCGGGAAGAAAAACGCTAAATCCGACTATCATTCAGAAATGAATGCTGAACATTTCGAGAAATGGATTGAAAAATTAATAGAAAAAATCCCTAACAAATCGGTCATTGTTTTAGACCAGGCCACATATCATCGTCGTATCACTGAAGATACAAAAAATCCCACCACCGCTTGGAGAAAGCCACAAATTATTGCTTGGCTGGAAGCACAGAATATCCGTGTACCTTTTCCATGTGAAAGTTTTAAGAAAATGACGATCCCGGCATTATTGACATTGGCTAAACAACATCGCATATCACCAAAGTATGTCGTCGAAGAAATGGTCTCAAAATCTAATAAGAATCTCCGTATTCTTTGGCTTCCCATGGCTCACTGCGAGCTTAGCCCCATTGAGCTAATCTGGGCCTTCGTTAAAAGTATAAACAGTTTTGACATTGTAATTTCATTTTATAAGTGAATATACGAGAAAATTTGTAAATAAGTGTATTAAAAATTATATTATTACAGGAAAAGTAGCAGAAGTCAACAAGTCATTCAAAATAGCAGAAGTAGAAAAAATAACTCGCACTGTCCTTGAATCTGTCACACCTGAGTTGTGGGATAAATGTTTTAGCCATATTGTTAAGTT
>JABASD010001935.1:0-32342 GCA_019776165.1 Pogonognathellus flavescens
TAAAGCAATTGAATCTTTTAAACTATGTTGTGATATAAGTTGCGAACTGTATTGCAGAAGATTTTTCAAACTCAGACGCTACTTTTTTACTCTGTTGCAACAGTTTATTTATATTGTGCTGCCAGTAAGTGCTAATGCATAATAGAAAGTATACATGATTTAATGAGATTTGAATTACTTAGACTGCAAAGTATAATGAACTAAATGAACTGATATGTTTTAACAAGCAACTTTGCTTGAATGTGAAATGATGTGATTAGCTACTCGAATAAACAGACCATCTAATTAGGCTTAAGCAAGTGGGAGGCAGGAGAGGACAGGGATTTGGTAGAATTCTATCCCGAACTTTCCAGTCATCAGTTTTCTTTACATTTCACTCAAAAGACATGGTTGGATGGAATTGGGAGCGACAGGTGCACTTGAATATTAAATAAACTAACCTGAAATGTTATAGTTATATCATATTACTCTTTTAAGCAACCAAACAATGGTAATTTCTGGAATAATCCGTCTGGAATGACACATGATATGTCAGATATGCAAAAGACATATAGACTGATCCGTAACTTGAACAGATGCAGAACTACCTAAGTTAATGAAATCTTTCTTTGCATAACTTGAGAAAATAATTCCGTATCATTAGGAATTGCTAGTGTTCATTCATTCGTTCAAATATTTAAATACATTTCTTGAGTGAAGTTACAATAGTAATTAGACAGTAGGCAGGATTAAAGAAAAAGCAGTTTAATTCTGGGCAGTGTAGGTACCGTATTAAGAGTTTGACTTGAATATATTATTGTACCATATTCTTACATCTGTTTTTAGTATTGCCTGTATTGCTGTCAAATTCTGTGATGTTAATTCAAATGTTTGTCTGTGTATGTCATGAATGTAAGAATTCGACTCGAGTGACTTTGTTAGAATAATCAAACGTATTCTTACTAGTTTAGTTGAAGACTCTGCCAAAGAAATTCTTTGTGCAGAACATCAGATCAGGCATTGTATTACCGTAACTCGACCCACATTTCGTTATAATATATTCTCAGAATCGTAACTTACAACAAGCAGTTGGCGAAATGTAATTTAAGCAATAATAACACAAACCCCAAGAAATGCTGAATTATGGATTTGTAGTTGCGTTTATATCGCTCTACATTATACAATGGCGAAATACAAACACTCTCTACTTACACAGAAATTTGATGCAAGTCTAACCAAACGCTTGAAATATAGAAAATCTAATACGCAGTAATAAAATTGAGTCAGGTTTCTGTCTCAGAGAAAGCCTGAGAAAGTCATGGTACTACAATTGGCACAACTTTCGTAAAGAGTGTACAGTAATACCGACGTACTTTCCTTTGTTGATATACAAAATATAAATCAATACAATTTTGCTACAACTACTCTACTCGAACTTACCTTTAGGAAAATATCTTATTGCATTGTATCTACTGTAATGTAATTTAACTTATCTATACAACTTTGCACTTTCTGGAGAAAAAGAATATACCTAAGCGTGAGAAATATAATGGGCAAATATCGATGGTAGGGGCCATGAGAGTTAATGATCAGCCGACAGATCAAATTAGGATGAACATCTTCACATTTGAAAGCATCATTAGCCCCACACTCACCTTACACTTTCCTACGAGCATCATTCCTTATATAATAGCTCCTGTCAACATTTCCACACTCATGAATCACTGCCTTTTAGCAGCAACCCATGGAATTCGTAACTTATATAAGAGCATCGTGTGTGTGAAGTAAAGTGGTGAAACCAGAACTTTATTCCTTGAAATACAATACGTTATCTCATATCTCGATGTAAGTACTATATCTCTTTGCGTTCAAGGATAATAAATGTATCAAATAAAATATGATGGCAAGATATCATGCCTTTAGTTGTATAGGCATTGGGATATTGATCTTGGATATCTCTGTAATAAATATACCTACATACTTGCAATATTTCATTATTTATATGCGAGGAACAAAATATTTGTGGCAAATCGTAATATATTATTCCTGTCTCATCTATTGCATTAGTTACTTATATGAAAATACCAGACCGAAACCTGAAACCTGTATCTTTAAAAAATAGAATAGGTATATAGGTACTAATACAAGTAACCTTATTATTGTTTAGATTTTAGATACTGTACATGCAGGGTTAGTAACCTTATTATATACTACTACTACTACCACCGGTAAATTCCTATCAGAACCAGTTATAAGTTAAACAGGCTAATTAATAATTCACAAGAGAGCAAATACAATATTCATACTTAGATATCTGTACATGTAAGTTATAGAGGTAAGGTTACATTCATCACACTGTGATACCATGCCCGAAGGAAGAAAAATGAATATCTATACATTTTTGTGAAGGTATGCAAATAAGTCTGTTCAGTTTTACTGAGTTTGCTTTCCTTTCCTCCGTTCTCACTGTGAATTTCCATCAAAGGGAGAGAAAGAGACATGGAGGGAAACGAAGGACTCTTTCCCACTGGCTATGAATCCATAGAAAACTCCCCCGTTTCATATTATTGTAGTCGCGTGGTGAGAGTGAAATTATATTGGAAAGAGACTGCTAACTTTCCTTCATCTTCAACCAGCTTTCTCTTTATCTACTTCCTCCACACAGACGATTACTAATATTAGCAATCAATTTCAAAACTATTTAATAGGATCAAGTCTATTTTACATGTACAGGTACTAGTGGCTACAACTTCAGCCCTTTAACTTTAATATAAATTTCTACCTACACTACCACCACACACTTTTACCGAAACATGCGTTCCTACGTTTTCCTCCTATACCTATACACCTACAGTTAGTTAGCTTAAAATACAGAACATAAGAATATAAATACTGAATTAACTACTGAACTAACTAATACTAGGCTTAGCAGTACTATTAGTATATACTTTTGACAAAGAGTAATTTTTTTTAGTGTAGGGACAATAAAACATTCTACCAATTTCTATTCTGTGTACCGTTGACAATGCCTCTCTGCGTTACTGAATAATCCTTAGCCATGTGTACCACCCTATATAATACTATGGTACTTTTTACCTAGGTACATGTATTTTACATCAGACTAGTGTGTCACATCTGTATAGTTTGTTACTTGATTTATTTCATTTTATTCGTTTTCACTTAAGACGCTCATTAATCCGTGTTATAAAATCAATTTTCTATTTTTCTGCTAGTATACTATATGTATGCCAGTCTACCATTTAGTAATATTAAAAAGCTCGCTTGAAAGTGCTCTTGTCGAAGCACTCAAAAAATATTCTTTCCCAATCGAAAATGTCAAGTATATACTTCCCCTTCATATAAGGAAATTCATACTTATAAACTTATAATGAAAGAAAGACTATGTATATATTGGAGTAGAGTATAATACGCGGTAGTATAATATTTAGTATGCACTAGCATTATTGCTTAAGAAATATACGAGTCAAACTACTAGAGCTATTCTTTTTGTACTGTCGACAATATATTTTAGGAAGTACTTTAGTTTATAGTAGAACAGAGTTTCTTTTGATGAACTTAAGATGAACTTAACTTATCTTTTGGTCGGGTAATGTAATCTATTGTCAAGCAAACTAAAATTGAATCAGAAGAAGTAATGTGTTGTGTGCAGCGCGTGTGAGTTCATGATGAACTATGACTTTGAATACCCTGCTCCCATGTACTTCCCAGTTCCAGGACTAGTCGTCCAAAGTAATTTATTGTAAGTAAAGCCGTGTAGAGTCAAAAGAGCTGAGACTACAGTCAAGTGCACTCTGCGCTCTCAGTCTAATCAATCACAGAATGTTATATATTGCATACACATCAATGCAATGTGTGTACAGTGTAGATTATTGTGTGTTTATGTGGAATGTACTACAGATAGACCCATTCAAGAAAACACAATACGATTCGCCATCCTTAATATAATAATATAACCCTATGTACAACAAAAATACATGGGCTGTGTGTCTGTAGGGATCCTTGATATATATAAACAGTAGAACAGGTTGGGAAAGTAGGATATTGATATACCATCAAACCTAATAATTATCTTATAAGATTATTATAAGTCTTCAAGTGCCTGAGACTTTCTCCAGTCTTTCTTTGAAACATACAAGTATCTAGGTATTCGTAAAATATTTTTTACTGCTTTGTGTTTTATACTGTAATGCATTTTCTAGCCTTTTTTGCATTTCCTTCTATGCTTCGTTTAGCAACGTGGTAATCCTGTGAGAGAGTTTAGATTTTTATAGTTTGCTATAGTTAAGATTTAATGAAGCGTGATTCTACATATCTGTCACAACGTTATGTTGCGTTCAGCGATTGCAACAACAAAGGAAACTGTTCATATTCGTTACACCCCGAAAAGCAACTGTCATAGTTTCATTCTCATGTGAGTCTTGGTTGATTGAAATTCAGCGAGCACCTCTTGTTGATATGTACCTCCTATAGTGCGTGTACCAGTAGACACCACACACCAGCACGTACAATAGTAAGTGTACCTAGTAGGTACATTACGTATAAATTCAAGAAGTAAAAGTTTTTACTCTGCAAAAGGATTTTGTGCGCATAGGATTGGGGCAGAGTAGAAGCAGGGAGTTTTATTGAATTAGAAAATTCTTTGATCATGAGGTTGAAGCAAATCATCCATGAAAGGTGTTTCTCTCACTTGCTTCTTTCAATTAATCACCAAACACTGGCAACTTGCACTTCCTTTATTCTTTACATTCACGCAATATCATGTTAGTTATGTAGCTCCACACACAATCTACATGCTACACGCTTCTCCACCGAAGAATGCTCTTTCCATTTCCCCGTTGTAGTATTCGGCGAAACAAACGATAAGATGGAAATGGAACTGCTGTTGTAATATGCTCCAATAGTTTGTATAATGCACATTGCACATAGTAAAACGTGTAATAAATATTACCCTGATTCTTTTGTGTTTGCTTACCAAGGAAGTTGTTACAAAATACATGGATATTTATAGAGTACAAACTATTATCGGATATATTAAAACAATTTTTGTAAAATATGCTGATGCCGAAATAACCTGGAAATTGTTCCTAGGAGGGAAACAGGGAAACATTATATTATTGGATATTCTGGGAGGTATTTCTACAAACATATTTCCAAGTATTCACGATGCAGGTAATAAGTTCTCTACACATATTGATATCAACCTGAGTGTACATGGTATACGTACGCATCACGAAACTCCATTGTAATACAAACATTTCCACAATTATTTTGTGCCGGGATACGGACGTCGTTTCCACTACCTGACGGAATATGTATATGGTAAGGCTACTACTATGAGGGTGGTATTGCAAACAGTAATATCTAAATTGTAAAGAAAATGAACAAATAATAAATGTAAGTATATAGGAGGAAGTAAACCATTATTACATACGTAGGAGGAACTTATAGTTTGTAGTATGTGGATTTGTTAAGAGTTGCAGTATGTGCTTACAACTTACTGGAACTACTACTACTGGCATTATTTTATGCAGTAAAAAGTTGCACAACTTTCTCTTCGCGTTTTCCTGTGGGTCTACTCTTTTGTGGATGTATATCTATCGCGTTTCAACGGGTTGCCTGTATGTTAGTCTTAAGAAGACAGAGTAGAATGTAGCATGTGTTATTCTAATCAGTACTCAGTACTCATGTGTATATAAAGCACAAAGCAGAAACTCCTTTCCCTTTACCAGATATCATCATCATTCTGTTTCCCATTTACCGTCCTAATGCTTCCTGATTTCACCCGAAAAACTTTCGCTGCACCCTTCCCGTCTCACTCTCATTTTCTTTTGACTTTTCTTCACGCAATCAGACAATATTGAATTACATACGACTATGATGAACACAACACAATTTATTATAGGCTAGTTACGTTTTCCCGTTTCATTTCTATTTACTCCACCAGACAAAGTAACTTTCATCATATAGTATCATCTGTTTCAAGTTACTACCATCTTACCATATACAAATGAACAACATTGGATTTGCTTTTACACACCTACAAATATTTACAGGTTAACACAGTAGTGTATTCTGAAAACTGTGATACTGAAATTACTTCGCGTAGGGACAGACGCAACCGGCGCAACGAAAAAATTGAACCAAATCCATTCAATCATACTTTGTCAAACCGAAACTATAAATACCTATATCATATCTACCTGGATACAGAAGAAAACGAATAATGTGCCGCAAGGGTGATGTAAGTTTACTTTAGTAGGTATGTTTGCATAATGTCCTCCCACACACAACGAATAAAATATACTAAAAACACAAAACTCCCATTTTACATACGCTGAATAGATAATCCTTAGAGGATTACAGGGTAAATTGAAAAAATGACAAGGTGCATAAACCTAAAGGCGAAACGAATCAGTGAAGTGCAGTTTTCTATCCGAGAAATCAGAAAGTATGTGAAATTTATATACCTATCGAATACACATGTACATAATATGCCGCACAACACAACTAAAATGAACATGTAGACATTGTTACTTGGAATACTTCTAGAATGAGCCTCTAAATCCATAGAAGTCTTTCTAGTGAAACCACATCATCTCCTAAATCTCCTGATTTGATTGATTTTATACACTACCGTTCGCCGAACCAACCTACGTAAACAAACGCTACAAAACACACCACACTATGAGGTTTTGTAGATGATAAAATGATACATAATCTAGAAAGAACCCATTTGTTTTGGTGTTGCAAGGATTTGGTTGAACACAAAACGAAAATGTTTAATTTAACAAAAAATGAGAAATGACTACTGAATTAATTCATTAAGATAATGTTTCTCTTTAAATGTGAACATAGTTAATCTATTCAGGGCGACCGCTAGTACGATTTCCTTGGTGAAATTGTAGGTATTGCATGTAATCTGTCTTCCCAATTGAACTCTTGTCATCATTTTCAGAATCCGTCCCGTCATCTTTCTTGAATGGATTCAAAGCTGCTTTTGCTTTCGCTTTCTTCACAGCGACAACTCTTAACTTATCTCTAAGCAAAAAATTGCTTTATATCAATACATATGCATTAACCAGAAAAACCCAATAATTTGAACAGAGTATGTTCCAAAATTAAAATTCCTTAAATTAAAGCTCAGTATCACTTACCCAGTTGGTCGGGAGTGTGCTTCTAAGTTTTTAGAACGACAATACTCTAAGTACTTCGCGTAATGTGCACTCTTTCCCAAAGAATCACCGTCAGTCTCGCAAGGATTTTGTTTAGTGGAAGTCGTGAGAGAATCGGTCACCCCTGTACAATATCTAAAAATTAATTTGAAGGCAATATATTGATAATTTATGATTTAGAGAGATTCTCGAAATGATAAATGTCGAGAATCCAATTTACACTTTTGATACACCTAACCTTGAGGGGTAGAAGTTTTAGACTGTGATATTTTCTGTCCATCATTCTTGCCGTAAGTCTCAGTGATTGGAAAGTTGCTCGGTCTAAGAGGAGCCATAGAGGGAAACGGAAACATCGGTTGACTTTCTCCATACGACGGTGTTATAAAATGCATTGGCTTAAATCAAATATAAAAATAATAGTATTTAGTTAAGGTAATAGTAATAAATTATTGCGTTCACAGAAAGGTTGGCTTAACTTTAACAATTAAAATCTCATGTACCGGATATTTCCGATCGGATGAAACTTTCTTGGTCCAATTTTTAAACGGAGGATAGTCTTCCTTTATTTTGTCCACTCTTGACTTAGAACTCGAACTAGTGATTCCATCTCTCCACTGAGTGTGATTTTGACTCGGTTTCTCAGGATTTTCAGCCATTATATCTCTCTTGCCATGAGTATTTCTTAAAGCAATTGGAGTTGGAGCAATCACAGCCTACATAATATAAATATAATGATAATAATAGTATAATCAATAATTGCACATGTTTTACTTCATTGATTTATCTTTAACAATAAAGTAATTAACAGCTTCACTTACCTTATTTGGCAACACAATTTGTTGGACCAATGGGGGAAATCGATGAGATGTGAGAAATTCTTCTTTAATGAATTGCCAGTCCAGCAAGCTCGTTTGGGTTTCTGCATCATGTTTTTCGCCTAATTTTCTATTGTGGTACATATCCTTAAAGTCGTAAGTGGGTTTTGGACCCAACTTTATCATAGGTCTAATAATAGTGACTTTCCTGGTATCCATTTTAGGGCTAGACACTGAAGGCACTAGAAGATCAAAAAAACAACAACAAAATAAATATTGCCACAATAAATTACTCAGATGGGCCTATTTCAAATCTGTATACATTTTCTCACAGTCACAGCACACAACAAAGTGAAAAGAACGATGAAATCTTTCTGATGTCTGAGAGCGTATTTTTATGAATGATGTGTTGACTTCAAAGTTTCAAATTCACGCTGTTGGCGTCGTGTATTTTACGGCACATGCGTAATGGGTGGGAAATTGTTTCCTAATTGTTGCATATAATTTCAGAATTTTTTCTAACGTTTAAAAGCATTAAGTAGTCGATTAAATTATATTTTATATACATAAAATACGTACATAAATTATGTACATGATTATTATATGCGATAACAAGATTGATAATAATTACTTTAATTACCTATTACCGTAAAGTTTTGATTAATCCCGGTCCTCGAATACATGCTAGACGCTACTTTCACTACTTTCTCCAACTAATTTACATACGATGAAAGGCCAAAAGTGTTAATGTTACCCCGTTATTGGGGGAAATAAACACCAGAACGGTAGATAAAAATCTTATGGCATTATGATTTACATTTTGCAGATGATAGAAAATGATTCACAAATATTCATATAAATAAACGACATTATTTTATTTAGTAAACTGGAAAGCGCACCTTTATTAATTATCATGACATGATATATCGAAAAATATAGTTAACAACAGTAATGTGCTTGATAAAACTATATGGTTTCATATATTTCATTATTAAAGTATAAATATTATGTATTACCAACATCATGTGTACAAGATTCTTCTCTCCCTTTAGAAATAATCATACGCACCAAGTTATGTTACATTTTAAAATTCGCTATTCACTGAAATAATTAAAGTCAATTCTGTAAAATCACAAGACATTTACACAATATCATTTTGTGTTGTTCATTGGGTCGTTATAGGATGGATGGGTCTGAAAAATGGGCAACACAAACGATAATAAAAACAAACACAATACTATATATTAGCTACATAAAATAAGCATTGCATGATTAAATGATTGGAAGACAATGACGTGTCAAACTGAATGATTTTCTAATGAATTGAACAATTTTCTAAATTAAATATTGTAATAATCACCTAACTTAGTTTTCCTATTTCAAACTTTTTGTATAACTCTGAAGCTGAAAATATTAATCCATCAATCATTGTTGCAACGGTAAAAACACCTCCTATTACAGCACAGATCGCCGTGAGGAACGAAAAGAAGGCTTCACCCTTTTCCTTGTATCTCACCGTCAATGGACTCAAGTCATAGCGAAACCATAAAGCGGGCGATCCTCGTCCAACAAAACTCTAGATAATTTTTTACTTGGATGAATACGGTTCTAATGCAACTATATTATCATCATTAAAAATGTCATATAAAATTTGTGAGAAATTACCCTATAAACATAAGTGTATTGGTATGAGATAGTGGTCTTGCCGGCGTAAGATTCAAAGATTGTGGGCACAATTTTCATTATGTAGTCGTGAGATTCAATACCTGAAATTCCAAATTGTTATACATTTATATTATATTTCCATATTCCACAATGAACTACAAAATATCTTTTGCATGACATCATATGAATTTGAATTAAAACAAGTGATTGTTATACCGTGCTCGGTTTTTTTTGTTGAACCAGCTAAAGGATTAAACGATCCAGGAACGTTAGCGACAATTTTGTCTCCCAGTCTTATTTCTTTAATAACATGAGTGAAATCAGGGTTGTCGGGTTGCGATCTGGCGGAATGAGTTGAGATATGGAAGTTTCCTGGAACTTTATTTATTTTAAATTTGGAATGGAAGATGCAACCTTGTTCACCAGGACCGATCGGAGTTTTCTCTGTATCATCGACAAATCCTACTTCATGCCGACCCATATCATCTTGAATATCAATTCCGACATCTGTATTTAAAAAGTAAAAATTGTATTTAACTCCACAATGATGACAATTAAAAATGAGTCCTCCAATTTAAATTTTTGAAATATAATAATAATGCAACTATATTTACAGAACTTACATTCACATTTTAAATTTGGTAGTTCCACAGTTACACTTACAGAGATTCGCGATTCCTCATCACCACCAGGGTTATCAACATATACTTCTGAGATACTGGTAATATTCATTTCCGTTATATTTCAACCAACATATTTTTATCTTATAGTATAGGTAATACAAATTAAATTCTACAATTTACATTTCCGTTTGAAGAAAGGCATACAGTTCCGAAACAAGTAAAAATGATATGAGTGCACAGCATAATACAGAAATCACGGCTCCCGTAAGAGTCGGTTGGGTAAGGTCTTTTGGCACTTTTCGATAAATGTCCAACCTGTTTAAAGTTCAATTTAGAAATACATTTTATTCACGTAATAATCTGATCGCATCTTCTGGCTAAAAAATCTATTAATTGTTTTAGCTGTTCAATATTTGTAAACGAATCCCGGATATAAATATTACCGTTTCACGTCGAACCCCATCTCAAATAGTAGAACAGATTTCGTCCAGAAAAAAAACCGTTTCGGCTTTTCCACTATCGTAAAGTGTCACACTTTTTGTTGTAACGCTGCAAGGGATTTTTGAAGTTTCCGAATTTAGAATTTACGACTACGGTTGACGAATTACAAAATTAAATATGATCCGATGTCCGAATATGGCCAGCTGCAGCTACTCTATACTATAGTCAAAAATCAAACATCCAAAGTTATCAACTTTACTAATGAAAGATACACTAATGACTTTTATGAATGTTATAGCTGTTAGAATATCTACTAACAACTAATGACTAATTAATTGCTTAAATATTTATAACAAATTAAGTATATTCCAAGTTCTACGTTCAGCAATTGTATTCTTTGATTGTTGATTATGGATGGTATGGTTGGTGATGCCGAGCCAGCAAAGGCCAGCATTATCACAATCAAAGATTCCAATTACAATCTACATCTCTACAATTAACTTTATAATATTTATAATCTTTTAGTTAATAAAACAGCCTCTACCTTCAACCTTAGGGAATTTCGTTGTGAATTTGTTCGTTGATCAACTTTCAGACTTTAAATTTTGTTCAGTTTCACAATATTCAGAATATCAACCGCATGTTTTTGCCAGTATAACCTTTAATTACTTTTTAACTGTTCTGACAAATGATTTAATTTAGATGTCTTTGCTTGGACAGTTTATTTAGTGGAATTTATTTGTCATTCGCTGTCACTGCGAATTTAAAGGATGACGTGTAAACTTATGTTGACTTGTGTCAAGTTAGCCGAAAATATTCTCTTATTTCCCTCCTCACTGAAGTATTCTAAAACGGCAACTTTTAGCGATACACAACACAACAGCACAGCATAGCATAGCCGTGCCACAAAACTTTTCGGATTCAAAATAAATCCTCAACAGAAGCAAAGCCACCGTTTAATACCTACATTCCGGCTGTATAATTACTGCGGAAATGAAATTAATTGTGGCCGCTATACTTTGATTTGTCCGACACTGCTCACAATCAGATGTTGTGTCACCTTTTCACTTTTTGATTATTGTTGTTGTTTATGGCATTGTGTGACCGCGGTGGTGTTGATTTGACAGTTTGAATGTTGTTGGGACTTGGGACATCATCGAAAACCCAGTTTTGAAGTTAAAATTTTAAACTAGGTATCACTCCTAATAATTGGGACGAGTTTAATAATTTACACCTGGTAAAGCAAAATCTATACACCAAACTGTAAGTTTTTGTTTTTCACCACTTAACTTTTCAATCTGATACAGATGTCATGTCATAAAGTCTTATCCAGTTTTTCTTATTCTTAACAGTCAAAATGATGGAAGACGACTTTATGTCAGTTGATTCGCCTACCCAAAACGCAAGTTTGGATTTTTTGAGTACGGCAATTTTGCGACAACAACAACAGTCTGTTCCTCAATCAAAATATGCTCAGCTGCTGGCAGTTCTCGAAGAAATGGGTATAAATAAATGAATTATATATAAGCAGCAAATTATATGTTATAAAATGCAAACTATTCTCATTACTAACATTAGGCATTGGCAGTATAATTGTGATTCACTGAAATTTGTTTGTCTTACATTATAAAATGTCTCACCTAATATTCATTATTTTTAGGAAAAGACATTCGTCCAACTTATGCCGGCAGTAAAAGCAGTGCTGAACGACTGAAACGAAGTATTGTCCATGCCAGAATTCTGGTTCGCGAGTGTTTAATGGAAACTGGTAAGCAAATAATATCTAAAAAAGGAAGTTGAATTTTGATAGCTTTAGTAATTTATTGTCAATTACATGAAAACGAATGCAAAAACAACTTTCATCGTTGAATTTTAACCTATATTTTAATACGGTATTTTATGAAAAATGGAGTATAGCATTTTGTTTTGTTGCACGAGACTAACAATAAGGAACTAACATAATTTTTATTTTGTCATGTTTAGATATGCAGATGTAAATCCTAATATTAGCAGCAGAAAATATTGTTTTGTCTTCGGATCCTAATAGGTAAGGTGTCAAAGATTGGTATTCTATTCTAAACGTTTACATTAAATACTTGTTTATATGCATGTCTTTTATTCTAAAAATGTTCTAATTTTATGAAAAAGTTGGTAGTGCAAGCAAAACAATATACAAACAAGGATGCACTCATAATTGTTTAACTTCAAATCAAAATATCGCTTCATCAAGAAAAACCAAATGAAAGACGATTACTTATAGTTATAATATAGCATGTTAAATACATGATAGTGCTACAGTGTTGAATATTAATAGATCATTATAAATTATCTATCTTCCCACAAAAGTGACGTTTGTTTCAAAATGGGAACCACATTTGAAATCGAGCAACTTGTACAGACTTGTTTACCTATGCAGTTAGATTGCATTTCATGGAATAAAACACACGATGTGTTAGCGATTGGAGCGTATGAATTGGTTGAGTCCGATTCACTCACTAGGATAGGTAGAATTTATTTGGTTAAATTAAAACCACAACAAACTGGAACTGAACTTATCACCATACTGGATGAATTGGATACTCCTGGAGTTTTGGATCTTAAGTGGGATCCCTTTGACGAAGACAAATTAGCAGTTGCATTGGCTACTTCAGTCCAGTTTTATGTCGTTGATTTACAAAGTGATACATTTAAATTGGAAAAAATGGGAATCTATGAGTTAGAGTGGAATGTGATGAGTTTATACATAGATTGGATAGATGCGACAAAAATTATTTATAGTGATTCAGAAGGAAACGTATCTGTTTTGACTGCTGGCTACGAACCTACTGTAGAATCAACTCAAAAGCTTCATGAAAATCTTACATGGGTGGTGAAATACTGTCCAGATAACCAAATAATATACGCTGGAGCTGACGATGGAAGGTTTACAGCTTTCACTATGGAACATATGAATGTAGAAGAAAGTCATTTCGTTAAAAGATTCGATGTAGGAGTGACTTCCATAATTACGAAAGGAAATATTGTTGTAGTGGGCAGGTAAAATAAATTAATAAATACTTAAACTAAAATAATAATAATGTGATACAATAATTTAACTCTATTTTTAGTATAATTTGGGTTTGGCATTGTTTTTTTTAGTTACGATGATCACCTTAGACTTTACAATTTAATGGGCACCAATCCTAAAGTCTCCCTTGTTCTCAAATTGGAGGTAAACCTAGGAGGCACTGTTTGGAGAACTGTTTGGATGCCTCCTTTAGAAAAAAATGAAGACCAACTAGAAGAATTGTGCATAGGAGTAGCGTGTGCACGGAATGGGGTTCATGTAGTTAAAATTGATCCACTGACTTGGACATCAAAGACCGTTTTTAGTTGCATGGACTATGCTGGATCATTGGCTTATGGAATCGATATCAAAGTTAACAAGAACGACTACACGATAGCAACATGTTACTTTGATAACCATGTATTTCATGTCTACAATGTGAAGCCACTAGAAGCGTTAAAACAGTGAAAGGAAAACCTCGGACCGAAGAGACCAAAATTAAAAGTAATTGTAAATATGTTTAAAGTAAAGGGGTTACCTATATTTTACATAGGCTTAATAATACTTTAGGGGTTAGAATCCTAGATATATAAATAAATTTTTTCCCTTCTAAACGTTAAATTAATGATTGTTTAAAATGTTTTTGCCTTTAGCATTGATGATGCTACTTTAATTTGAAATCCTTTTCTAAATATATTGTATTTGCTATATGAAAATGAGATTGACAACAATTTTTTGATTTGTGATTAAATGTTACAATATTTAATAAACCGTGCTTAAAATATAAGAAATCAGTTCAGCAGTGCATTTTGTTTTCGTTATTATATATAATTTTTTGTATGTAATTTTGATAGTCCAAATTGGAAAAAGAGGTGTCAAAAGACAAATTGTGTAAGTAATAATAATAATTAATAACAATTAGGCCAGAAAGTTTTCACAAATTAAAACAAATGTTTCCGTCAGTAAAGTTAAAATAATAATGCTAATATATAAGTATGGAAAATCATATAAAAAAACTATTAATTGCTTTACTTGCATTCATAATATTACGTAAATTAATGTAGCCACACATAAGGCCTAGTTTTGTATTGTTATTAGCGTTTTCGAGTACCTAGTTCAGATTTGTATCTTTGTACATGCAGCAAAAGCTATTAGCTAAACGTTTTCGAAATTCAGAATGATTCAGGCAACTCTAACAATAATTAAATGCTATGTTAAATGGTAAATAAGTTACGTAGCTGTTAAAGTTTAATAATAAACACAAACAACAAAATTGGGGGTCAATCATCACATAAAATTCACGAATTGGAATTAAGTTTCCAAGAAAAGCAAACGGAGATTCTTTCATTTGCCGTGGTATGTTTTACAGGTACGAACGTACTAATAACGTAATATCATTCTATTTTGAACACTTATTAGTTGCCAAGCTTAATAATGATTAGCTAATAAATATACATAAAGTTAATTAGTGCGAATGTATAATATTTGTATGGTTAAAGTTAAATTAAACTGAATGGTATAATTAGCTTGCATTTTGCATTAACACATGAAATACATATTTGTAGCTGCTAATTGATAACAACAGTACGTGACAGACAGTACAGTACCAGTACCTATTGATTTCACATCTACCCTTTTCAAGCTGCTATTACAGTAATTAATTAATCTACCCTTACAAGTTATTTCTATAAAACATTAAATGCAAACAGTGTATTATAATTATCATTAATTCTGTACTTTTGTATGCGTTTCTATTTACGGCAATTATAAACGAAGCTCTACTATTTAATAACATTACGATAGTAAATAATTATTTGTTAAGGTAAAAGGTAGGTATCATTTAGTGAATGATTATGAATAGAGTCAAATACGGTTCATCATTTCCATTGCATTTAGACTGCAAAAATTCTAATTATTGCGTCATTTCCTAAACGTTCTATTACGTATTATAAGTTCTACAATTTCCTACCTACTTTAGTACGAAGAAGTTTACGAAACGGAAATTGCACCCTAAATAGCAAATGGTTGCCAGCTATTAAAGGCATACAGCACCAGTTGATAACGATATTTTGGTTGGTTAGTATTATTCGATTCGGTTATTGTTGCGGTTGTCCTGAAATGATTGATTTTGGTACTTTGATGCATTATTAACATTAGTAACATTAGGTAGTAACAGTTTGTTAAATTCTTATAACCGTAGGATTACAGTGAGGGAGGATAATCCAAGGTGGTTTGATGTGGATGTGAAATAGTTGTGGTAATTGTGACCATGCAAATATACCTTTTGCTTTCAGACAGAGATGGTATTAAACAGAGGTGCCAAAACTACTAAGAACTACATCGTCCAAATTGATTTCTTCGGGAGAAGCAAGACTTGCTTTCGACGAATTTTCTGGACAAGAAGGTCCTACCATACTGTGGCTTATCACTGCTACTGCTTCAGACTGACTGTGGCTTCTGTGAGGAGGACCGTGGGAATACAAAGGACTCGGAGAATCAACTCCCAAAACATCTTCTTGAGTTCCTTCAGAAGGAGAGTCTCCTTCTGAGGATGTTAAAGATTCGTCAATGTTTTCCAAACTTATGCAATCTTGGTTCAACATAGGGCCAGAATCCTGAAATTTCACATAAATCATGCTCATGAAAATCATCCTTCCATATTTGTGGAGCGTGCAGTTGAGAATGCGTTGTGGATTCATACAACACGCATAGCGTGTGCCTGATTATAAACATTACTTACTTGTAAAGCTTTGAGTATTGCCTGACAAATGGGATTATCAATAGAGAATGGATTGTCCGTTTCTCGATTGTGGATGATAACGGAAATGAATGCTGGATGAAGAATAGGCAATGGAATCGACAAACACATAGTGGTGTCCTCCACGCTAAAATACATTCAAAGAGAAGTTTACATAGATTTAGTTTTTCTCATTTGTGAAAATTTCTATGTGGTGATCTTTGTATTTCATGTAGAACTCACATGTGCGGAGATCTAGCCATTGGATTGAAAGCTGAGACATCCAGGTAAGGTGAATGAATATGATATTTAACCTTTGACATTGTTACAACATCCCCAGTCCAAAATTCGTCTTCAATGCTGCCAATGAAAACGTCTGTTGATATCGGACTGTGTTTCATTGTCATCTAAATAAATAACCCAGCAAAATTAGTACTTATGGCAGTGATACCGGAATCGTATTGAACGTTTATTTTTGTGAATGAATTTAAATGTGAATTTAAATTACCTCTAAGTTGAAGTATACATCCAGGTCTTCAAGCGGTGTTAGAAAATCCTGGCAGAATATTTCACTCATAAGAAGAATGCATAGATTCATCCAGTCGCCGTACTCTAAGCCTCTAGACTCCCAAAAATTGTTAATTTCATCCTGACACGACATTCGTGAGAAAATTCTGTCAGGATAGAAATTTTGAGCCATTTTGCAAGCTCCTAGAAGTGATCTCTCCAACTGTGGTTTTCGCATTCGTATTCTGGACCTTGTGGCTACATTTAAACCCGTTTCCAACTCCCGTCGGCGCTTCATAACTCTATCTTCTAAATTAGTTCGAAGTACTAGCGTTTCTCGTATTAGATCCTTGTAGGGACCTTCATTCTCAATTAGTTTCGCTGAGAATGGTGCAAAGCAGGATTGAAAGAACGACTTGAATTCCATTTGCGGTTGTGTGATCATTTGGTTGGTTTTCTGGTAAAAAATGTTAAGTTCCTCCATTTCCATGCGGGCTTGGAAAGCGATCAAAGCTTGTTCTGCATTAATCTAAAGATGTACATCAAAATTTCGGATATAATAAGATACTCAATGAATACAAATTAAGACGGGTAGTCCTTACAAGCTACTCTACAACATGAAATCTGAAAAGGTCTACTACCATGATTCAGAGGTTTACAATTTACATGTAACAGATAAAACACAAGGTTTACTTCATAGTAAAAGTCGTTTTCTAATCCAGGTCCCATTATTCTTTTGATGACCCAACTGTTTCCCGAAGGTAGTCTTCCTTTCGGTTTTATCAATGCATAAAACATAATAGAATCCCATGCCAAACGAAAACCGTAGTTAACTACAGTCCCTATACATTACATACATACACAATTTATACGGGAAGTTTGAGGTTAATATTTGTTAACTACATGACAATCAAAATACTGGACAGGAACACCTACCAAATATCCCTACACATTTACTACTGTAAACTTACATAGAGCTATCAGAGTAGAGATGATAGGACAGACAATCAAAGCTCCACATAAACACACGATCGGTTGAAGTATCCCTTGCAAAATCAGAGATCCCAGAGTGAAAAACACGGGGAAAAACCTTTGTCGGTTGGGGATGGGACATTCGAAATCATATATTGCAATACAAATTATATGGAAGACAACAACAACAACAGGTATCCTGTTAGATTCACAAAAAACATTGGAACACTTTAGTGTGCGACGAGGTTATTGTTATTACTCATACCATTGTTGAAATCAAATGAATCGTTGATAGAATTTAAAAGAAATTACCATGCAGGGGCGGTAACTGCGAGGAGGAAGCTGAACAAACAGATTACAATGGATCCCAATGGAAGAAATAAAATGATAATAAACGATAAACAGAATCCTTTGAAGAAGTAGTTCCAGAAGCGATTCAGAAACCGATTCCAGCCTTTACCCAAGAACTGAGTGTCTGGTTGAGATTCAAATCGAGTTCTTGCTTTTGATACACGTCTCCAAATGTCTGTCAGTCTTGAGATTAGCGTAGATGTTTGAGAGGATTTTTTCGGACACAAAGTGCCGTTAACTTGAGAGAGTTCTAGGTCTGTCATGAAAGGTTTCGTACAGAAAACTGCTCGTAAGCTTAGGGGACTGCACCAAGGTACCACATACCCTAAAATGTACATGATATTCAACAGCCAAGTGAAGGTTCTAAAAATCATGTTTTGTATTCGCCAAAGTGGCCATCTGCTATTTGTCATCACGCATTTGATGCGCTTCACGGTAAAGATCGGCTATAAATAAAACAAATCGTAAACATTGACGTGAAAAACTACACTCAAGAGTAGCAATGAGTTTTTCACGATCGCACAAAACGGACTCTATAAGGAGCTGAAGAAGCACTTACGTGATATGGATCTGTTCGAGGGCTGGTAATTGTAGTAGGAACACAACTTACAACTGTAGGGATCGTTTCCGTCTGACCGTGGAGGCTTCGGGTTATCACATAGTTCTTAGCCTGCCAGATCATGATTTTCCATTCGAATATTCTACATGGTTTCTTGTCAGCTTCCAGTTCTTTACGTAATACAGGCTCGGTCTGTATCATAAGGAAAAGTTAAAATTGATTTATTCATGATGAAGATTTAGTGCTTGCAGTAGCAATGTTCCCGACTGTCAGTAATAGCGTTTTGCAACAAACATATTACTGTAACATTCACATAAACAAACTGAACAAAGTTTCACATACATCTCTCATAAAGGCTAAGTCTCTGGCAAGGAAGTACGTATGCTGTTTCAGGAAATGTTGCCGGAAAAGCTCCAAAGAGATTTCATGTGGAAGCCAGCGATTCTCCTCAAAAAATTTTGACTGTAAACAGCAAAGTAAGAATGTAACTTTATTGTAGGTACACACACATAATACACTATTTATGTAATCTGTACCTATGTATGTGAAGTGAACATGTGGACATAATAATACGTAGACTGAAAGTACATATATGCACATACTAGAATTATAAAATTATTAGGAAAACAGCTTTTAGTAAATAAGAATGATGAAACTACCTGAGATCTTTCAATTTGCATTTTCATCCACACACGATCGCGAGATAAGATAGGGTAAGTTCCCAGTAAAAACTTTCTAGTGTTCCTTAGCTCAGATTCCAGCTTCAAACCAACGTTGTCAACAGCTCTATCAAAAGATAATCGTATTATTACACGGTATGTATGAATTGTGAACACAAATTGTAAGTGCAAAGTAATAATTCAGTTGACAAGATTTGAGATTAGGGATTTAGTCATGAATGGCCCGTTTACCTATGCATGAGTACATAAAGTTGGGCTTGCTCAATCAAAAGTCTATCTATATCTGGAGCAATAGATGTAATTTCAGGGCAGGCACGTACAGCATTGTAAACTCGTCTCATGTATTCGTCCATCGTCATAACATTTGCTTCCTGTAAGGTCAAGGTGTACATGTAACATGTGGTGAAATCGGCAAAAAGAAAAGTAATAAAATGATTTTATTTACACTTACCATTTCGATTTCACTTTCAAGCATCTTTCTAGTTTTTAACTCGGCAATGACTTTTTCCCGAAAAGATAAAAACCATCCTCTGGCAGATTTCTCCAAAATGCGACCAAGAGGAGGACTAACTTTTCGAAAAATATCTCTGTAGGTGTATAAAGAAATAAAGTTTAGCTTGTTCTATAGTATTAACTCCGATGTTGCAAATCCTTTACATAAACTAAACTTTATTTATATAAATCTCAATTATGTATCTTTCGGGTCTCACCTATCAAACAAGCGCAAATCAACATCAAGTGACATAAAGTTTTTGAACCGATAAGGTATTGGAGGAGGTCTTTCCATGGCCATCGTAACCTTTTCTCGCATTGCCTTGTTAGATTGATTTCTGACATATCTGCCCACACCTTTAGCTCCATCGCCCTTTTTTCAAAAAGTTCACCACAATGATTAGTACTGATGTGGAACTTAAACACATAGAACTACCTTTACAAAGGAATATGTTTGATTCGTATTTCCACTTACTTTGCACTTTAATTCTGCTACAAGAAATTTGCACCGTTCTTCTTGAATTTTCCGTTCCAAATTAGGCGCATATACTTTTCCAGATCCAATTATTAGATCTATCAATTAAATTAAGGTCTTAGTTAAGCTATTCATCTACTAATAAGATTATGACGTACACAAGATATACATTTCAAATCTAAACGCATCCCATTTACTAATAAAATGACAAAATGCTCTTACAGACTTACACTATGTATTTGCAGTAACTTTCATACGCAAATATAAATTAAGTAATAGTTAGTGAATGACGAAATAATACAATATTATAACAGAAAAACAGCATTACACCTATTTGATTATTATACTCTATATGAATTTGGCTTACCAAAAAGCTCAATGAGATCAAACTTGAGACATTGCAAAGATTGTTTCACACTTAAACTTTCCCCTAGTAGAAATTGTGGAGCATATACAACGAGAAATCGTAAAGCAAACGATAAACCGTCCAAATATTCTTCCTTAGCCGTGTCAACTCCTTTTTGGAAAAATGGATTTAGTCTCCAGACATGGTTTTGTCCAGGAAAGTTGACACTGGGTACTGTAAATTGCCTGAAACATGTGAAAGAAAAATTCTTTGTAGAGAATTGATTTTCTTTCTTCTTGTCTGTTCAACACATGTAAATACATATTTAATTACCCCTTCCTTTTTATTGATTGCAATTGATTGTGACCCAGAAATTTCGGGTTTCCTTTGCAGTCTGTGGTCAATGCATCCAGCTCATCAAATGTGGGCAGAACAAATAAGTCTTTAATGCGAACCAACTTATTATCTACAATCGATGGAGGGAGAAGGATGGGAAAGGATTTCCAATGGAACAACACTCTCTCGGAAACATTTTGGATTTTTTCAGTAACTTCTCTCACATTGGGATTGGATGTTGCATCCCATTTTATGTCCAGTTCCAGTTTCCCTTTCTACAAAATAAACCAAAATTAATTTCAAAAATTATTCCTAGCACATAGAACTTCATAATACAGTAAACTACTTATGTAAACAACCTAAGCACGATTTATACCTAGTGATTTTATGTATAGTACACAAGTGAAGTTAATTGTTGGAAAAGTATGAGTATTACAGTATATATACGTATACTGGTATAAATTACAAAAACAGAAAATATGTAGGCACGTAAATATTTGTTGTGTATACTAAACTAGATTGTGTGTTTGTGTACGTGTGTCATTCAACAATAAGGAAAAGGTACCTACACAAGTTCCGGATGTGAGTATAAAGAATTTAAATTATTTGGCAAATGAAAATATTTACCTCTGGATCTTGATTCATGTTGCATTTCTTCCGCTGATTATATTTGTTCCATAATTAACTCTAAGATGGAGGGAGACCGGTTTTAATTACATGTTTTATTAATGTGGAGGTACATGTTCACTTTTATGTACGCATAGCGTTGATGATACAAATACAACCAAGTAGGTCCGCTACACGAGTTCCTAACAAGATACACTATTTACGGATATTATTACAAAACATTTCTATTCGAGCTAAGGATAAATATGGATAAAAAGGAGACGGATTGTGTGTTGTTGTGTGTGTTTGTGTTTGTGTGAATAGAAAATCTTTTAGCCCAACAAGGATGATGATATGACAGCGACGATAGAGCAAAGGCCCAGCCCAAAATCAGCTGATGGTGCCATAGTGGAAATGCAGAATTGGAAACATAAATAGCTTGCAGCTCTCTTTGTACAAGAGCCGCAGAGAGAGCGTTCCGTAAACTTGCTGTTGCCTGCAGAAGAAGCAATTTTTTATGAGAAACTGCATGCACTATACGATACCATGATTCCTCCACTTCCACTAGATATTCCTGCCATTCCTATACTGCTTTTTACTCTTTAGCGTACCACATCTGTCTATAAAATGCCAATTTAACCAAATAAACAGCTTATTAACTCTTGTTTCATGGTCATGGAAAAACGCAATCTTTTTTACTTCTCCGCATCCCATTAGTGAAGATGCTCTTGCTCTATAATGAATTGTAAAGTACACACACGAAATTAAGTGTCTCCACGTTTTCCTTGTTTTCAATTATACTTTTTTGGTATTTACTAATTTACAATTAGGAAGATTGCCTCTAAAATGCTGTAAAAGGTAAAGCCTCCATTCATTCAAAGCGTTTTGTACATTAAGATCCATATATTTTATTATCTTCCACTTTTAGTTGTGTAAAACCCATCTAAGCTATACTATAAAATAACATGAATGAAGGATAAAGAATGAAACGCATGAAAATAATACAGTTCTACCGTATAAACCAACAGTGCACACCTTGAGTACACATTAAACAGTTCTTATAAAGATTTCATTGCATAGAAATGCACTTAAATGGTGACGATAATAACTGACATTAAAATTTATTTACGGATGTTCAATTTATTAGTACTAGGTCATCATTCTGAGAAGCTGGTGGAAAGGCATAAGGTAATTCCCTGATTAATTGATTTACCCATGCTCCTTAACATAAAATCACATCCTTGTATATATGGGCTATAACATTTGGTGTTATTATCTCGTGTGTGAAAACTTTATTCGTAAAATTATTCATACATGCCTACATTATAACATACCGATTCTAAAAGTGTTTCTATGAAACTGAGCATAGTGTTATATTGCATTTGCACATTTATTAGCCAACTAATTCAGCTTCGTATTGAGCCAGCCTAATTAACTTTGTGAAAGTACATGTAACTAGCAAAGTTGCGGCGTGGTAGAGAGGTAAGGTAACGCAGCAGTGATTTATCAGTCTGTCTGTCTGCTGTCAGTTATTTGATTAGTGTCAGTGTACTGTAATTGTAATAAACTGCGAGCGAATAGTAATTCAAGTAGATTGACCACTAGTAAATAATCTAACTGCAGCAGCAATGTATTTATTTGCCTCATTATTATTACCTGAAAGAAACATTGTGCAAGAATACTTATTGGATGGAAAAATCGTTTAATTTAAAGGACATACTATCTTGTAGGCTTAGTTAGCAAAGTGGAATTAAATGGGTTCATGATAATATTACATTATTATTTGAAGATTGGTTTGTTATGCTTTGCTTTACGTAAGGGTATTTATTTCAGGTACAGCGACGCAGGTAGTAAGTAATGTTCACTGCAGGTACAGTTCTTGTCACTTTACAATAAGATCCCCGCATACTTTTATGCAATTCATTGACCACTGGCCTTCACAGAGCAAAAAACTTACCCCTTGTAACCTTTTTTCTTAGAAATCTGAATACAATAATGTTACTCTGTACCTTTGTCTATCCTATATGCCTCACATATACCATACCCTTTTAAGATTAGAGGATCATAATATTATTGTCAGCTAAGAAAACCTCTTGTTAAAAATAAGGTGTTTTGGTAGTAGCTGTACGTAAACCCAATACATATTTAAATTTTAAGGGATGGGTTATAATTTAGTTTTCTGAATTCTCGTCTATACGAAATCATTTTAATTGACAACACATCTTTGGCTAATTCACAGAATTATAGCACCTCACTTATTCCATTCTGCTAAATTCTTCTTCTACGTATATGATTTTCATGTGTTAGTTCTAGATACAAGCAGGTTTTCTTTTGGCCATACATACATAATTATTATCAATTCAGATTTTGGGTGATTTTAATAAAGGTTACCTATATCATGTCCTACTGCATAATCCGCCGATTCATTACGTGCATGCCAACAGTAGATGTGTAGCATAGCATCAGGAATATTTAATCCTCATGCAAAAGCACCTTCCTATATACAGTAGTGGAAGATTACAGGTGAAGATTGAAGATGTAACTGGTAAAATATTAAATGCATCTGGGTCATATCTAGAATATCTGTTGAGAGTAAGCTGTACCTTGGCCTATCAATTAATATTTAGCGATACATTAAGTTTCTCTCATTGTCAGCTACCTACATGATTGCAAAAATTACAAATTGTCTATTTAAATTACACTGCAGAGATAGAATCAAGGAAACACAATGAAATAATGAAAACAACACAACAACAACAGAAATCTATTTATTTCCTAACGGTAGTCCGCCTAGAGCTGTTTACTAAAAGTAAGTATAAAGCACTGAGGTTTTATTTCTTCATTGGGATTGCATTGAAAGTGTAGCAACGTAAACAATAAGGAGATATCACACTACAATGCAGCAATATTATAAAGGACATTATCAAGTCCAGTCCACCCACCTCTTCAAGACGGGTAAGTAAACTCTGTCGGTACACACAGCAATGGTGTTGATGGCAAACAGAGATAAAAGTGCCATATCGATTCTCTGTTCTTCTCTCAGCACGGCTCAAAAGTAGCTAGAAGCATTGGGCAGGGTGTAGGAAATAAAATGAATCTTTTTATAAGTAATACCATTGCACAAAGACCGTACCCTCATCTCAGAGCAGGATACACTTACCCTAACAGATATAATAATGCAATATAAAAGTCTAATGTCCTAACTAAGTAAGAAACTCTTGATATTTATTGGAGTGGACGAGACTAGACTGCACAATTATAGTTTATGAATCTCTCATCTCGTTTTCCTATCCGTGTGCACTTGTAACAAGCAGTACTATAATCTTAAGGTGCTTGTTACTTACACAAGTGTCGGTGTTAGTGTAAAATATAATGTGAATCTTTAAGACTTATAGTGGTGAGGCTTGGAATAGTAGGGAAGCCAAAGGAAAGTTGTCCCATCAAATAAAATCCAGTCGACATTAACAAAGATAACTACTTACGACTACCAGGAGCGCTGCACATAATAAATATATACAGAAATCTATGTATAATGAAGTTATACACGTACTTAATGACAGAGTTCAGTTCAAAAGCGAATATTCTCCTTGTTTGCATGTAACTCGTATCTCTATGTCATATTATTACCCCTGCCAGTAGTAGTAGTAGTCTATATGCACTTCGAACACGATCCGATGATGATCGTTGTTCCTCATCGCACTACAGCAGTAGCGGTGTGTTGGTATCCTTAGCTCCGCATCTGCTCAAGTGAAATGAATTGAACACGACGACGTGTTGGGTTGTATTTTGTGTTTGTATCCTGACAAACACATACTCGGCAACTCAACTCAGAAAATAGTACGCAGCCAGCGAGTCAGTAATTGTATGGTGTGGAGTAGTATGTGTTGCGATGTGGCGTGTTCATTTATAAGTAGGTATAAAAGTATAAAATATCTCTATGTGTTTAATATTGAGTATAAATCGCTTCGGGTCTGTATCGGTATGTATGCAGCGCAACTTTTCGGTCGTGTTGTTTTGCGTGGAAAGTGTTATGTAGTGTACATAAGTATATGTAGTAGGAGTATCTGTTCATCCATAATATACTGAAACATATAAGTGTATCTGCAGTAGCAGCAGCAGCGGCCGTGGTACTTGTGTACTCCAGAAGATACTTATTTCAACTTCTGTGAACATATATGTAGAATGTACATGCATTCCGAGTATCCTATTCTTCTCGAGTGACGAAGGGAAGGGTGAGCCAAGCAAAGTTGTCGGCTCTCGGCTGGCTGGCGCAGTAGAAGCAAGTCAATTGCTCTTAAAGGCAGCAAAGTAAGTATACACACACACAGGGTATACACACACAGAGAGTCACTGCATGTATGGTAGTATTTTAGTGGTACTGGTTCTTCTATAGGAGAATACAACAACCAGAGAGAAGTAATCTTCTCCCGCAGCATCTACAGAGAATCAGAAGAAGAGACCAAAAAGAATAAGACGAAGAAGGAATACGTAGGGAAGAGACCCCCTGTTACTACTTCAGGTGACTTGACTTGACTCGAGCTGTCTTGACTTGCCTTTAAATTCACTTTCCTTTCCATGAGGGTGAAATTCTTGAGATTTCTTGTTTACAACAACACGGACTCGAATAGCCTTGCATAGCCTGCCTCACCTGATATAGGCACACGAATACTAAGCCTTATTTTTACACGCTTACCTCTAGTACATGTAGCTTTGCTACTATTAGTATTACTTATAAACACCTCTATGCAAAAGAAAAACAAGACAAGACAATTCCTTATCTTATTTGACTACTTCCATCACAACACTCTCCGTCTTCAGCTAAACAAGAGACATGTTTCTCCTCATACAGATACAACGTAGCGATTCTCGTCTGTTCCTCTACAACTAGCAAGGAAGAACTCATCAGTTCAAGTTTGCATCGTTTAATATACACATCGTCACCTTTATCATTTATCACATCTACAATCAACCACACCAACACTACTAGTCTCTCCTCTCTAGTATACACGTTTGTACAGTCTACTCTCTTACTATATACCACACACACATAAATTACTATTTAGCAAGACATCGCAAAAGCTTAACTTTACTTACCTCCCTACCTGTTCTTGTGTGCATTAAGTTTTATACTAACATTATTTGCATATTGTATACCCATAGTCTAACATCACAGCCATAGTATAGCTAGTAGTAGCATCCGAAGCTATGATTCTTCTGAAGTGAACCATAATCTCATTTGATATCAAAAGTAATATTATTATTACCTATGGAATACAATTACAATACGTACAGTAGAAGATTATACGAGTAACACACAACTTATTGGCTTGCCACTTTGCATACAGATATTACGAGCACATAATAATATTATACACATGCTGCTTGTACTACAAGTACAGGCAGTGCAAATTTATTAGTGTCCAAGTTGAATGAAGCCAAGCAAGCGAGCCGCGTTGAAATTGGAAAGGCGAGATTATAATATTTTCTTTAGGCCGACACTAGAACAAGGCGCACTCACATCTTAGCATCACAACATAACACACTGAATACATTTTATAGCAGAGCTCAGTCTGCGAGCCCATCACAATTCACAATTCGCTTACTTCCCTTTTTCTACTGCCAATTTCCCATAGTTGTATAACGTTGTCCACTGTCCACGTTTACCAATAGGTAGTTGCAGTGGTAGTACTACTACAGCTGCACTCTTTTCTTTACCTATACGATAGTTGTTTTGCACAACAAATATTTCTGCAGTACCTACCTACGTATAGATACCTATACAGATACTACACCACAATAATAAAAACACTTGCAGTAAGTCATAATCATATCCACAAACTTTTAGTTTCAACTTCCCTGTACCATAGAAGAATAGTTGCAGTTGTAGTAGTGCAAGTGTTATAGAAGAGAGTAGACGTATAGACACTTGTGTGCGTTTTTGTTCCTTTGGTCTTCCACTGCGTGTGAGACACAATTTTTACGTTCATTCATAGTTTGGTCCTGGATAAGGCAAAGTGTTTGCTGTCTTCTCTGCAATTCAGCTCTGCATGCCGAATCTCTCTACGAAATATAAGCACTGGCTTTGTTCTGTTCATCAAGTGTACATCGTTCGAAGTTGATTGCTATTTCTTCTTTTGTGTACTTGTTCACTGACACGAGCATTATTCGAATTTTATATGATGTACACCTTGGAATTGCATAGTGGAAACACCTGTGCTTCTGTGATACAAAGATTACTATCTGATTTTTAAAAAGTTTTTACTCCACCAGACATTGAGAACATCACATTCCTGAGTTTTATTTAAGCGGGGATTGGATTTCGGAGGATTGGGAATTCCAAGTGTTTTCATACCACAAGTAATACAAAAACCGACTTGCAAGATGGATACAGTGGACGTAAACGAAATTACCAAAGAGATTGATGGAGTCTACAAGGTATTGATTTCACATTTAGCCTTCTTCTTCCTTTATAGTAACATAATAATAAGTATGTATCTATATGAACATAACTATTGCAATTCTAACGAGTTAAGCACTTCTGCAAGTTCATATGTGAAAATAGTAATCTTTCTCGTGGTACATGTACTATTGTATATAGCTCATGGTATTAGTACTATATGTGTCTGATATCCCAGTAGTAGTAGTAGTGTTTGTATAGCATACTAGCAATAATTTAATTTACAATACTGTCTGTACAAAAGTATATAGTTATATAAACCTGCGATCATGTTCTTGCCGAAGAGTATTAGGTATAGAGATATGATTATAAGAAAAAATATCGCATGGCTATATTTATATAGGAAGAATGCATGCCCACTGTGATCTGCGATGGCCATTCAATAAAGTAACCAATGTTGATTTTTATCATGCTTCTGTAAATTATGGGTGCTAATACGTACGTACGTGCAAAAGCTATTGAGCATTAGTTTCCGCAGAGCTTCACGATGTACCTGATGAATTACTATGCATTTAGGCATACAACAAGCAATAAATAGTTGAAAGTAGTAATGGACTACCAGCATTCTTTGAATAGTAGTAATTTACTTATACTTCTACTTATGAGTTACACACGTTCTTTGCAATCGCTCTCTGACGCTTGTTGAGTTTAAGCAATATGTGCAGTGAAAAAAGATGACGGGAATTCGAAGGTGAACGAAGGGGCAGTTTATTTTTGTCTATTACCAACAAAGCCAAGATGTGATGAATTTAGCTGGAAGCCATAATGGCTGTGTAGATTTTTAAAATTAATTCAGCGAAGGTCACCGACTGGCAATAACTAAGAGCTGGTTACTTACTTTTTTACTACTTGCATTGCTATTTGTATATACCACCAACTCAGTTGTCTCTTGTTTTGTTAGACTTCATCTCTGCTAAACAGGATCATCATAAATAAATACAGAGTTAACACATGCATCTATTTCAAAGGCCACTAACTTTAATGAGTAAAGTACAGAGCAACAACACACGACTAAATTCATGCAACCTACAATAATTCATAACTTTGCATACATTACAAACGCAAATTCGCTTCCTTTATACTATAAACAATAATTTGAGTGCATGTGATACTAATACGTATTGCATTGGAGGCAGAGGTGGTAGGTATGAATTATTGCAGCGTTTATTTAAGCCTCGCTACACAGAACAACTCTAATAATGTAATTCTAATCAAAAAGAAATCGAATTACAAGTACAATTACTGCAGTGTCTAAAATCACCCTCATCATCATAAATTGGTTGTTACCTAATGCTGAGGAAAATCTGATGGGACGACTAGAGCGAAACGTTTAATAATTAGCGAACAACAAATAACTATCCTTCCTTAAAGTGCCAACACGGTGTTATGTGTTATATAGTCAAATAATGCGATGAAAGGCAGGCGAAAGAAATACCTACACACAAATTACAAGGTGTGTGAGTGAGAAGTATGTATTGTGGTATTGTTAGGTAACACACCACTTCAGCCAGAAAAACATTTATTTATTCATTATTGTTTGACGGTTGGAGAGATTTTTTACTACCGCTTAGCGCTTTGCTTTTCTTTACTGCCTTCGAACTACACACAGATCTCATATAACAATGCACATTTTCCATTTATCAAAATACTACTACTACGACTGAAAACACAGCACCAAAGCAATGAATCTAGATAAGAGGATTTTCATTTCGGATTATGATCTTAAATACTGATTACTAACAGTCGAAACAACTCATGCATATTTCTTTGAACTCTTTTTTACCTATAGAATTTGTGTGCAACACATGATTATTTTTTATTATTACAAAGATTCTATACGTACGTACTTACATACTCCCACTAAACATTACAAGATCAAACCATTTTGCTGTGGTGTAAACTTTCATAAAAACTCGTTCGCAAATATATTCAAACAAGCTGGAATCCCTTAGCATGCATTTACTTACCCTGTCCAACAAATAACACAGTGTGTGTAGTACTTACATTCATTCTACACAAAATTCGATCGCACAGATCCACATTCTACTACAAAGCGTTATATAGTAAATATTTTGTGAAGCAAAGTATACTATAATATATTAGAATTTCGTGCACACACACATACACACATACTCATACATTAAAACAGAACATGCAGTTAGTTAGCAGGAGCTTAATAATGCAATGGGATAATAAAGTATAGTAAGCCATTACATTTACAGGACAAAGCATAACCAATTACTAACCACACCACACACACCAGAAGAGATCAGACTGAACTGAAACATTTTGCATTTCATTCTTTTACCTGTATGTACTTACATGTGTTTGCATTATATACTACGCTCTACCTTTACATTTTATACCAGTGCCATTGTGCCATAAGACAGTTTACTATACTTGAATAGGTACACTGTAATAATAATGTATAACAGAAAGCCATTAGAGTTACTAGGATTTTATACTACATAGAACTACATCACATCACAGTAGATACAACCAAACCAATTGAATTCGAAGGAAACCACAGCACAACCAACTCAACCTACACAGACTAGATACACACCTCAATTCGAGTGAGTAAAGTATTTTCTTTTGATTTGGCTCAGGTAAAAGGGAAAGGCCTTCTAAATCACAACTCTTAAAGTAATAATAAACAACCTCAGTCTAACAAAGAAAATCCTAAGTGCTTTTGGCGATTCTTATATATATGCACATATACATACAGTGTGCAACAGAATCTCATTGCGGTTAATCCACTAATATCACATACAACACAACAAATAACTTTTATCTCTCAAATCTCTAATGACTATGACAATTCATCTGTTTGCCTTACCCTGAAGCACCCTTCCTTAGTAAAATGTTTATTCAGATACCTCTGCATTACGTAGAGGCAGGCAGGTAGGTAGTATTTAGGTAATAACAGCCAGACAGTCCTCTATTCTTCTTTAAACCCTTTTTTGATTGCATTGTATTATGTAGTAGTATCTGTAGTAGTTGGTAATAGTAATCATTACCTATCTAGTAAGGTATCTTGCACTGTGAGACAGTGTTGTTGTTGGTGTTGATGCTGATCCCTTCACATTTTTCCATCTCATATCACAATCAGGCTCATACACACACATGCATGTTTCAAACCACCAAAGAAATCATTTAAGGAAGAAATCTTACGCAATAGTTTATATAAAAAGGTAGTCATGTCATGTGTACAGTCTATTATCTGTCTTGTCAATGTGTACGGACTGTTGTGTCTATTCTACTATCCGTGTGTATTCTATTATGGCGGCTTTTGGAATCTCTCTAGCTCTAAGATCTCTTTGCCAATTCATTGTTTGTGCTCTTAGAGACACACTCTACATGTACTTACTTCTCGTATCACAATTCAAACCTCCATTCTTTCCACTAATCATTGGGATATCGTAAACCTCATTCTATTAAGTATTGCACACAACGAACAATGACAATATAAGTATTGGAGATGTGTGTTTTTCAATTCCATTCTTTACTGTCAGTTGTATTATTGGAATGGATGGATGAATGAATGGAATACCCATGCAATGCACCATGCAGTTATGAAAACATTCAGTTAAGCTTTTGGCTAGGCTAGACATGTGTGTTATCATCTGAAATAACAATACTAATAAGTTGGACGATAATATTCACATGTGTATGTGTAAGAGCCCTGTGTGTAGGCAGATAGTCAGGGCACATAGGTGAAATAAGACATTACACTCAATGTCACGACTCACTCAATTCAAAAAATGAAAGTTTGTCAATGAGCATGTATCCGTTTGTGGTGGTGTGGTATGTATTATGTATTGGTATTCGTACTGTATGACTACACACACACACTTTTGATTGTGTGTGCAATTACAATACAAGTAAATTAAGTAACGAAGTTACTTTATTAAGTAACGAAGTTATTAAGTAACGAAGTTACTTTTTAAGTAACGAAGTTACTGAAGTTACTTTTTAAGTAACGAAGTTACTTTATGTGAAGACCAGATCTGTCCGTCTGTCCTTCACCACGATAACTTGAGAACGCTTTGAGATATTTTG
>JABASD010001936.1:0-32302 GCA_019776165.1 Pogonognathellus flavescens
GTAGCAACTGGGTGTTTTGTTTGATTGAGTCATGGCTGTAACACTGAGACATGCGCTGTACGATTCTCTACGCACCTTTCATTCAGAGTAGTACTAAATTTATTATAGTATAGATATACCTACACACACCATGTAAAATAACGTGCAACGCAAATGATAAATTGTAATGGGACTTCATTAGGTGCTTCTTCATTTTAACTACTTACTTCATACTGATACCATTGTGATGTGGCAAAAATTAAATGCAACTGCTTTTATTCTCTTACACGCCGAGAATCGTGTCCCGGGACGAAATACACTTAGAAAACGGAAGGAACGCATATAATACCCTTAAGTAAATAAAATAATACACTACAATCTTTTATATTGCAATACACGTTCATTTTTATACACAAGAGAAATGAAAACAAGATTATTAAGTAAAGAATAATATCTGCAAGGTAATTTAATATTAATGCATCTTTTGAGAAACACAAAGTAAACATTGGGACATGTAAGTATATGGAAAAGAGAGAGAAGGACATAGAGACAGACAAACATCGTGGAGCAAGAATAACAGAACAAGCTACTAAAGTTAATCTAATTAATTATATATCCTGTCGGCCCAAGAGGAGTCTGAAAGACAATGCAACTGTTTAGCATATGCCCAAGTGACTTTGTTGTCGAAAGAAGATGCCGACTGTGAGCTAATGAATTTATGACACATGCAATGCAATCATCTCATTCTTTACAGTCATACATAATAGTTCCAACAGTCACAATATACAAAACAACTTTAATTTAATACGTCTTCTTGTCGATTATTATGAACTCTGCTCATGATGCTCACTCACTTACAACCTTTACATACATATCCTTGCACAGCAATTACAAAAATGCTCGATCACGACGCGTACTTTTATAGGAAATGCATAATCCTGCCTTAGAACGCAATTCTGTGAGTGAACAAGAAGAATGTGCGATACAATTAATGTAACGGGCTATCTTTTATTATCTTATACTCTCATTTTTTTACTTCATGCACATTAAAAACATTTGGCGAGCTTGGAAATTAAAATTATTAAACAATACCAGGTATGTTTACACTTGTATAAAAAGATTCAGTAGAAAATTCAATACAATGTCCGCTTCTTCATAGAATTCTTCAGTTTTACTGTTTGTATTCCTATAACAAATGAAGGAAGGGTATAGTATAGTATGCATGGAAAATGTAAAATATTGCCTTGTCTAGAAAAGGAGCCAGGAAGACAAGGAGTCAAGTTGAGTCAACCTTTTTATGAACCCAGAGGGAACTTACCTTTTAACTTTAAGCATTTTCTCGATCAGACCGACACAAAACACGACACCCGAGAGTCAGCCAGTCTTTTACGCAGTCCCAGAGCAAGCAAGGGCTTATTTATGTAAAAGTATAAGCTCCTAAGTCATTATTTGCTGTGTTGGACTATTTTTTAGTGTCGTGGTTAAAGAAGGGCAGGAGAGAGACAGAGACAGAGAAAGGAGGTAAACTAAACGAACTAATCATCAGTGATGCAGTAAAACGGAGGAAATTCAATTAGGAAGTCCATGTATTCACTTTGTTAATAACAGTCTGCCACTTTAGTAACTTATTCCTTCAAAGTGTAAAAATTATTTGTTTCTGTATTTATATATTCCCTTAACAGAAATACACACCCAGTAGTAGTAGTAAAAGCACATACAATATACGTCCTCGTTCGTTATTCCTTTGTTGAAAAGGTAACGTTGAGAGTGGAGAGGTTAACTTTTTTATTTCTTTGGCTATTTATCTTTAGCTCGTGCCCATTCTCCTGAGTAACTTTATGAAGTATCGACTATGTTATGAAATTAATGTATAAAGTCAAGCCGCCGTAGTAAAATGGATACGCCACTCCATAAAGCTAACTCGGAAAACGATTCTGTATACAATAATAACGCATATCTATCCCCTGGACAAGATAAATCGCTCAGGTTCTTGAAATCTGAGAGTGTGGTCTCGTGAAAATTAAACGGGTGTTTTTATACGCCATGTCTTGCCCTGTATACAAAAGTAAATACACTTCAATAACTCAACTACCACGTAATGTACCTACAGGATTTGCCTTTTACTCAACATTGGGGTTTTCCTTGAACGTGTATTGTATAAAAGAAAGTTTATGATTTTCCGGATGCATTTAAGAGTGTGTAAACGAATAGTATATTATTAGCACAGGTAAAAACATGGCTGCATATTTTTGCTTTGTTTGTTCGTAGCTAAATGGCTGCCTCTAACCTAATTCTAATGGTTTAATGACAAATCGAATAATAGTGTAAGTGTAAATGATATAAGTGGGGAACATGCCACACGGCTGTAATTGTACGGTGAGGGGTAAAGTGAGAAAGGAAATCTGTGCGGCTAGAAAAGTTAATTGTGCGGAATTGAATGCATAAGGTCTGTTCTGTGTTGGCTTTATTACTGTACTCGTTGATGTGGCACGGAAATCTTTGATAAGATCTTCACAGTTCCAAATTACACGCGATATGTCTCAAGTCTGAACGAGAATTCGTGCTCTACACTCATTAGCTCCTTAATTACCTTCTCTTCGTATTATAATAAATAGATTCATTTCCAGCCTCAGATGAAGCAATTTACTATTTCTTTTTATACCGTAGTGCTTTTACTTTTAGTACAGATTGTTAGCAATTTTTTACTTACTGTCTCTTTATGAGTCATGTGTGGTTTTTAAAAACTGAGAAAAGTCAAAGGATGCCAATCTAAACGAAGTTTCATCGATTCACACTACGAACTTTTTTTAATGAAGAGTATATGAGTGAACGTATGAGAAAAGAGTGGAGATAAGATTGGAGATGGAATTATGTGATATTAGTGATTGCATAAACGCATGCCAAGTTGATTTATTCATTTGACTAGCATGTAAAAGACCAGGGTGACAAATATGTAATATATTATGTACCATTGCTAACAAAAAGGTTACGATTATTCAGTATTTCTCATAAATACAATTTCTATTCGGTAATTCACTTATAATCCACTATATAATGTCATCATAGAACTTGTATAGTAGTAATAGTAGTAGTATTTCCTATAAAGTATAGTATTATTTATAATTTATATGTGAAACTAATGTTTTCTTATCATGCTTTAATCCTTTGTTCTGTGTATGCACGTTATCGCAGGTATATATACTGTATACTTACCTCTATACATCATATATGCCTTTCCTATTAGTAATGTATAAGCAAATACAATTCTACCATTATTTCTCTGCACCGTGCCATAATATTCTAGCTTGCAGTTCATACACCTTCTATTAGTACACACACACACTCACACTGTACACTTGAACAATAATTATAAGTACCAACTATACAATACATACTAAAATCTTATTCTTTAAATACTTAATTCGAACAATTCCAATTATGTTTTATAACTTATTAATTACATACTACGAGTATAAGTAATTATTATAAATATTTTTCACCGTTTTAGAGTATAGTGTGGGTAAGTTGAATCTATAGGCATATAGCTACTAGTAGGTATTATTATTATATGTGTGAATATAAATACAAAGTCACAATATAGTTATTAACAGTATCTTTTAATATTACGTATAGTCAAACCACACCTCTTTTTCTAACAACAGCAATAATAATTTCATATTAACGTGAGTACATGATAGAAGCTACAGTGTATATGTAGGGTAGTTGTATTTTAAGGTACTACTATATATAAACATAATGTTACACAATGTCTTTGTCTTTTCAAAAATGGATTTGTAAGGGTTTATTTCTGGTTTTGCGTTGATTTTTTATATATACAACTTTATTTCTGTTTGGTATATATAGTAGTAGTATGTGCTTCTCACACCATGCATGCAGTCCATTGGCGACATAATGTACACAGTTGTGTTTGTTTTCTCATAATTTGTTTATAGTACACCGGAGCATTGTGAGACGGCATAAAAATGAGTCAAAGAGATGAGTCCTCCTCCTACACACGACAAAATTATTCAGGTTGAGTACTTCTTGTACTTTGCACAGCAGGAGACAGTTCAAATTAAGATTTTGTAGGCAAAAGAAGCGTTTGTGTAAATGTACACGTTAAATCTACAGAGATATATAAGAAAAACAGGAAAATGATTTACCTATAGAGTGTTTGTAGCTTTTTGGGTGTTTGGATGTTTATTTTTTGCAAAAGAGGTCGAGGTTGGTTTCCATGATGCAGAGATGATTGTGGGAGTATTACAAGTAGTGGGTGACAAGGAGCCTTGTGTCACACTCAGTCAGAGTCGGTGCTTAACCTGTCTTTTGTATCTCTGTGTGTGTTTGTGCGTATTTCCTTAATGGTGTTTTGCTCTTTTGATGAGGAGACATGTGGATGAGACTACGGCGGACCTTTTTGACGACATGCTTGCTTTTTTGGTAGTTGTAGTAACTTGTAAAAGAGGAGACGTAGTATCGTGGTACAGACGAAGTACAGAGAGGTAATGAAAGCTTTGTATTTTTAAGTTTTGCCTATTTTGTATGTAGTTTGTTGGTTTGTGTGTACAAGTTTAAAAAAGTACATCTGAGAGTAATGTGTTGTTTGCTGTCGTATTGGCAAGCAGCTTAGGCGACATGACTGCATTCAATTCTCGTGCACGGCTAAACTCTTTTACGCATTGTTGAAAAATTCTGTGGATTAAAACCAATAGAGATCTTTACTGGAGTCTTGAACTGTCGTCTCCAATCCTGCGAGAAAAATTAGTCACCCAACAGTTTGAATGTTGTCGGGTGAAGAAGAAAAGAAATAGAGTCATGCAAAAGATCTTGCAAATACGAATAAGACAAAATACGGAGTATTACTAAATCCTACTTTTGACTTTTACTCTATATCTGTAGGAGACAATCTAAACACATGTAGAACTATACAATGTGTATTTAAATCCTTGCAACAGTTGTACAGAGATGCATATAGATTTTACATTTTGACACAAATAAGGCTTTAAGAACTTTTAATAAATTTAAGTATGAAAAACTACTAAGGAAAGGAATTGTTAGTAAAAGAGAAATGGTTAGTTTAAAAATACGATGCATAAAAGTAGGATTTATACATACAGTACAGGTATACTATAATACTATGAGATGCATAAGAGCTACTTTTATAGAAAAGATTTGACAACAAAAGTACTAAAATTCTGAATTACATTGTGCAAATGCTGTTTTTATGTAAGGAAGTATGAGGGAGACAAACCTGCAGTCATATTTGAGTAGTGAGCCGCGGCTGCAGCACTGTAGTCTGCTAAATGAAGATCAGACAAAGATTCGTGATGGTAGCGACTTCCGGCCCAAGGACCAGTGTCTCCCTTCATACCACATTGTCCATGAGGACCCATCCCAGGGAATCGACCTGCCCCCGTGCTTGCGGCAGCCCCGGCCAAAAGAAAACTTCCATATTGTGCCGCATTAAACCTTTTCCACAGAAAAACAAACAAATTCGTTACTAATTCTTTCCTAAACGAAATAATTGCAGAATATACTGTCCTTAGTTTTTAAATTTATATTCAATTCAATTTTCTTGAACTAAAATTATAGGTTAAATCCTTCTAAACTTTGGACACATAAAGTTCAATTAATGCACAGATAATAATTAATGATAAAATACTGTACATTTTATATACAAAGAATCAGAATGTCTAGAAAAATCAGTTATTACGATTAAGTAATTCTACGAAGCTTCAATTTTCTTTCTTCTAGCAGAATTATCGGAAAAATCTTTACACAATTCTGTGTTCTATGTACAAATACATTTCTTTCTCTCTTGTTCTGCAAAAAGTAAAGCTTTTTGCCTTGTGATGAAATTGCATTAATTGAGTGTTATTAATTTGACTAAATTTTCATAGTATGTAAGTACCTTGAAGTTGAAGGCATGGCTGGATAGGGAATATCTGCAGGTCGGTGATGATAGCTCTGGTGCGTGGGCAAGGGGTAGTGCCAAGGGTCGGGTTGGTGATGATGCGCTAGCGAAGGAATAGCCGGACCATAGTCAACAGCCGTTCCATAGAAATCCGCCGCTGTTGCAGCTCCGTATGAAGTTAAAGGTTTACTGGGTTGGTAATTCGAATTCCAAAATGAAGGCGGAAAATTTCTTGTAGACATCGGGGTGGTGGCTACAGAAAAATCATTTACTTTTATCAACACCGTTAAATAATCAGGCAGTAATTTATTTATTTCTCTATAACCAAAATTTACAGATACCAACTTCTCTTTTATCTTTACTCTACTCTGGCTCTGTTTTCATTTACAAAGTTTACAAACTAACTACTAGGTACCCCATATACATGAAATCTATCAAATCACATAATATATGCATAAAATATTATTATTATGTTCACATTTTATTTAGTAGTAAGGTAGCTATAAACATAATGTGACTGAAAGTGAATTAAGATGAGGATAAGCCCGTGGAATAATGAGATGATGATGTAATACGTAATTGAGAAGACATGGGAAGACACAGTGAATATTTAAAACTTCCGGTCGCTTCGTATTTCAGTTAATGAGGCAGTGGTGTAAGACCAAAGCTATAAATTGTTTAGAAATCTCCTTTTAGCCAACACTAGTACATAAATATATAGAACTACTACCACTACTACTACTACCCACAGAAAACACGGGAACGAAACCATTAGCTCTACCAACGCCTATTTATACACACAACTTTGTATTTCAATGTTCACACTAATATTATTATATTGGCTATAGTACCACAAGGTGATACATGCATAGAGAAAATAAGATTCACACATAATACAGATACTACTATAATACTAAGGATTTTTGCTATAGTAGAGAATAGAAAGAAAACAGTTCTTCACGTAAAAGATCTGGTCTGCCTGCCTTGCCTCGCCTCGCTACACGCATATTAAAATGTTGAATCCTCTAACAGCCACCGACTTGACTTTAAAACAGTTTCTCATGAATTCATCCATTTCCCTTGAGAGAATAATTCTTATTCCAATGTACAATTACCTACTACAGCTCCTGTGCACTCATTTAGCTTTCTTGTGTTAAAATCCTCTACTTATAACAATCACATGTTCTAGTATATAAACGCATACAGCTACTACAATACTAACGATGTACAATGTAAACCATGCATAATAAGTATAAGTCTCTGACTGTGGCAGTATAAATAAGCGAAGAAAATAATACTGTGGCTACTAAGGAGAAGACATAGCTACACACGTACCTACATAGGTATGCAATGCACCACACCACATACATTTAGCCAATGACAATCTATCATCATAAAGTGCACGTATAAAAACATAAGCTGTAAAGGGTTACACTAAATAACAATCTACGAGTCAACGTTCATTTCGTAAGTACATGAGACATTTATGCAGATGTGATGTGACTGAAAAACTCAAAGTCTCTCTCCACGTTAGTTAATTTAAATGAAACTGAGTTACAAGCTTGAGATGCCTTGTTGAATCTTCTGTAGATTATCTCATGCCCTGACAATATTTCTGAGAGAGAGTTGTTGTACTTGTTGTGTGTATCTGTGTATTTGTATGTACATAAATACTTAATATACTGTGTGTAGTTTAGTGAATGACTCCTACTAAATATTTTACCAGGAAAACCATATGCCGCGTCTCCGAATGCCGAATGTGCTCTTCCTTTCTACTGCATTCTCTCTATGTGCTCATCTTTATATGTAATGTTCCTACCAAGTATTTCTTATGTCTTTGAATAAAAACTACAACTCAACTGTGAAAATGAGCTAAGAAAGTCAGGCAGGAGCATCCTGTCTCTAATTCTCCGTTTGTCGCGTCTGCAAACTTATACTTTGCTATAGATCTTTCTTTAGGGCCTTATTATACATACAGCTATATAATAGATACAGCAAACATCAGATATTTAGTTACTTCATCATCATCATTAAAAATATTTTACGATGCATTGTACTCATAGAATGTGTGTCTTATCTCCTGTCTCCTTGTTAATGTCTCGATCATATCATCATCATCACACACTACAAATCTAATTATAGCCGAAGTATATCGAGCATGTCTGACTGAAACCGCATAAAAACAATCAAATCCTCCAACGATTGTCATTTCTGAAATAATTCAAATATTCCACATATTTCTAGGCATCTTCTACACTAAAATCATTTTAATTCATCAGACTTGTACAAAAAACGGGGGAAAGCACCAGAAAATACGAAAATGTATAAATCTGTGTATTATTATTGTCATTTCTGAAATAATTCCAATAATGCTACACAATTTTAGGTAGCTAAAATCTTTGTTCGTAATATTGCTAACAATTTCAATTCGCCTTGAACAAAAACGAAAATCCCCGGAAAATGTATGAACCTGTGAATCTGTGTATTATTATTGCCAATTCTGAAATAATTCAAACATTTCATATGATTCTATATGGATCTTTTACACTAAAATGATTTTAATTTACCAGGCTAGTACAAAAACCCGGAAAAATCCCGATAAAATGTGACCATGTATGAATTAGAGTATTTTCTTACATTTGGATGATTTTTCAGCGCTGGTTGTGTAAGCAGCACTTAAAGCTCGACTGAAATGTTCATCAACGACTCTGCTCGCATCTCCATTGTAATGGACAAAGACGACGGAGTTTGCGGAAAGGTAGTGAGCTCTGTGACTGCTACTGAGACTGTCGCTACTGTGATGACTGGTGCTATTGTTGCTTTGGCTATGGCTAGAAGATGAGCTGTTGGTGTGGGAGGTTGTGGTGTGATTGCTGTTGTTGTTGTGATGGCTGCTGCTTCCACTGCCGCCGTGGTGATGATGATGGTGGTGGTGGTGGTGATGGTCTGGGTTGTTATGGCTGGTGGAGGAAGATGAACGGGTTGAAGAGGAGGAAGACAGCGTGGCAGAAGCGGATGGTATTGAGATTCCTCCTGTGACTGGTGGTAGAATTGGCAGAGTGTGACTGCTGCCTGCAGCCGCCGCAGCCAAGGACAGGGAAGAAGACGAGGGTGTGAGAGGAATGGGTGTCAAAGGTCTGCGGGAAATTGTAGCCGGAAGTGACACGATGGAGCTGTGATGTCCTCCACCAACACCAAGTCCACCGTGGGAGGATAAGGAGTGAGAGCTGCTGAGACTATTGTGACTTAAATTTAAACTGTGAGAACTTAAACTGCTTCCCGACGACAGGGAGAGGGACAGGGAGCTTGGGACAATCGGAGGTGGTGGTAGAGGCGGTGGTGGTCCGATTCCAATACTTCCGCCTGTGCTCGGACCAGGACTGCTGTACGTTGAAGCGTCAGAGTGAGATGAGTCCGGCGGTGACGGAGCATGTGGAAATTTAAAGATCTTCTGAAAATAAGTCATCTTTGTATTAGAAAAAGCAACGCACAATAATTTTTTTTATTTTTGTTAAAGAAATCGTGCTTTATAATTAAATATGTTTTAATACGTATGTAGATTCAATTATTAATGTACACCTACATGTATGTGTATCGTGTAATTTATAACGGGTTACATAACTTTTATTTCGGTAAAGGTATATACATTGCAGCGTCACAAAACACACAATATTTATGACAATAAGGACCATACATACAGATTAAAGGATAAACAAAAATATGACGCCATAATAATATTCTGTCGGACTTGTTACAACTTCATTTTCAATGCTATCTTTATACATTATAAGGTAAGTGTGTCATTTCTAAATGAAGCATTTGACTGTTTGTTGAAAAATAATTTCCATTAATTAGTAAAAATTAATTAATAGCTTATTCAACAGATCGGGCTTTTCGTTTTAATTCCAAGGTTATATTATATACAAAATATTATGTAATAGCTGATTGAATGAATGCAACTGGTTAATAAATGAAGGTAGAAGTCAAATAGAGATTTCTAGAGCAGTTTTCAATCGTTTATGTTATATATTGAACTCATAGCTTGGCTAACTAACAAATAAACCTAAAAATGACGAAACTTGTGACTTTATAATTACTTTTGAAGAGTAAAAATTGTCTCGAATGCGAATGAATAAATAATATTAAGTAGTACATACGTTAAAATGAATTTAGGAAGGATTGAAAATATGTATTGCACTTTTATGCTTTAGGCAATGCGTTAACGACATTTGTTTTCATACAATCGATTTAAGACGCTATAGGTAGGTAAATACAAGGGCTGTATGCAGGGTAATGTAATGCAAGTGTGGTTTAGCATGTGTAAATGTTTGTAAATGCATCTCTGTATTTATATCTAGAAGAGTTTTGTTGCGTGGACGAGTTGTTGTAGTGTAATTTATGGTTATTACTCACTAACTAAGATCGAGTTGCATAAGCATTCTTTATACGAGGCAAACAAACTTCTGTGCCCTGACTCTGTGTATATTCCTTGTCACTTATCATACAGAGATTGATAAATGGACGGATGACTCCGTGAAATTCGAGTTGGCTACTTGTGTCCTGCCGTCTTGCTGCTTTCAACTACGACTGTAACATACTATACTCCCAACACGAACTTTCCTCAAACATTTACATTTAATAATGTTATATAGAACAGAAAATATACATTTACTCAAGTATTTATACGACTAGCTATTATTTAGACTTATCTTAAATGACAGTGTACTTTTGTATGAATTGCTTCCCTATCACGAGAAATAGAATACTCAAAAAGCAAGCAAATGCAATAAATCAGCCGACAGCTCAAAGGAATGCACGTAAATCTGTAATTTTAGGTGCTGAAGGCAGTTAAAGAGTGAAATTACGTTCCTCTCTGTCTGAATGTGAAGTTTGTGTACAGAAAACTTTAAAAATCCAGAATAAATGCATTTTCCTTAAGAAAATAAAACGAGTCACACCAATGTATCTCTAACATTATCCACACAGTACAAACAAATCCACACATAGAAATCCCACAAACCAAAACTGCTGTACTCTTACATTAAACCCTTCTTAAGCTATAACAAACTCATACAAATGCCAACAACCTATATACCATAGTACAGTCGTATTTATTATACTTCTCCAAGTAGAAAAAACTTTTTGGTCAATCAAAAGAAAAAAATGAGAAACAATAATCTCTTGACGCTTTCTGCGCCATCGTATCTATATCTACGGAATGAATTCTCACTTTGTATCTGTGTGGTAGCATAGTAGAACTTATTAGTTATTAACAAACAATCACCATGATATAAAATCGCGTAGTTGTAAATAAAACAGCAAATAACTTGACTTTTGAAAAGCTCTGCGCTATTATCATACTGGTTGTGTGCACGTTGCACCCAGTGTGGTAAAAAGAACGAGAGGAGTTGAGCATTAAGCTCTTATACGATTCTATCTATTCTTCTACGTCTGCACCTAAATAAAAACTCAAGGATAATTCAACCACTACCATACTACTACTATTACTACTACTACTACCACACTGATACTGATACAACCAGTAGCGGCACATCAAACAAATGAATAATCTAACAGTTAATCTCTGCAGTGCATTAAAATAGAAAGCATATAAATATAGCTGCTAATACGTCGTGCTTTTGATTAAAACTTTAATTACTACACACAACAACTAATCCGTACAGAATCTATATACGCTACACATATGCTCTCTGTATAACTCTTTTATGCTGTACAATGTGTTGACTACTGCTAAAAGGGCAATTGCAATAGCAATACTCGCAATGAAACAAATCATTTCTGTTTTACCTTATCTTGTACACATAGACACATATTAAAGAGCAAACAGACTGTAATTTATTAAGTATTGTTTATTGGCGCGGTGAATCCATCGCCCTAGTAAATATTTATGTGTAGTCTTGTATGTTCAACTTAATACAAACTAATTTCAAGAAATTAAATTGCTTCTTTGGCTATTTATATTTAAAAAAATCTAAAGAGAAGCATTTATATATGTACAAGAGACTTAGGCCGGCACAAGGCATTAAAACTGTATGTATATCTTGTATGTTCAAGTTAATACAAATTAATTTCAAGAAATTAAATCGCTTGGGTGTTTGTATTTAAAAAAATATACTTATTTTCTACAGAAGCGACTTAGGTATAGGTACAAGGCATTAACTGTATGTATACCTTGTATGTTCAACTTAATACAAATTAATTTCAAGGGATTAAATCGCTTATTTGTAATTTATATGAAAAAAAATCTGCTTATTTAGTGTAGTAGCGCCTTGGATAGGTACAAGGCATTAACTGTGCATTGTATTGTTCTCTGTGTGTACATACGGCGGAGGTACCTATTCAAAACTGCACAACAGATGTTACGTTGCGCTAAAATTTATTTTTGACATGTGATGATGTGCTGCTTGCTCATTGTTCACAGTTATTACTTACAAGTAACTACTGTACGTTTTTATAGAAGTAAATTCGTTTATAAATTAATTGGTATGCTCATAAAGACGTAAAAAGACAAGAAAAAAGATGTAGCGCACGTAGACGTACCTTTTCAGCTGAGGATCTATCACATGAAGAGTAAGACATAGCATATGGCTGATACATTACTGTGCAACTCATTTTACACAAAGGCACGTCACTATCCGTAAGGAAAATAGGAATTTCTTGAAAACATTCAGTAGAATTCAATTTCTTGATCTTTTCTTGAAGTTTTCTGTTTATACACTCTTCCTTATACAGTCAGTTTTACCCAAACGATTAAGTCACCGAAAATTAATTACGCATTACTAATTTACTTTAATTTCATTGAATTTCAGATTTCCAACTCTTTGCGGCTTCTATTTCCGTTATAGTAGCAACAATGTAACTTTTTCAGTTAATTGTGTACTTGGTGATGTACAATATATACTTGATAATAATTTGCTTTGCTTGTGAACTTGGATTTGTATTTCACGTGTTAGAAGAGCACTGCAAAGAGTTATTTGTTTTATACATGTGTTTGTATTTGTATATTGGAGACACTCGTGTGAGTTTGTTTGAGATTCTTGATATTCTGTTACTAAATATAGTAGTGGTGGTTGTATGAGTGTATGGCTACGTTAGTTTTGCCGTCAGTTAAGTGTAGAAAGAGTTATTGTCACACTGAGGAGTAAATAACTGAATGGATGTGTATAGGCTGATGGTGCACGGGAGAATGTGAAATGTGATGGGATGCTCAAGTTAAGTAAAAAGAACTTGGAGAATCGAATGAGCTACTGCAGGAAGAAAGGAGCTCTTTTGCATTCCATTTGAGGTAATGTAAACTTTCAACTTTGCATTCCACACCGAAATTCCTGGAGAGACTCTCTCCTCATCTTAACAAAGAGTTCGGCTCACTATTACAGTCCTATAGATACTATCCTTTCTACTTCAGCCAAAACTCACTGGCGAAAAGAATAGCGGAGTTTCTATATAGAGCGATAATAGTAAAGCGTAGTAACCGAGTTTAGCTGTAGAAAACGTGAATTCTCCCGTTTTTCTAATACCAACGTCAAAAAACCTTTTTAAGGGTATACATTGTGCACAGATGGAAAACCGAAGCTATATATGCTATACATAAATACATATAGATATACTATAGTTTGTTTTATATCAAGTGACTGTGTTCGAAAAAACGACAACGTGAAAACTAACGACGAAAGTCAAGTGCAGAATGTAATTATCCCTCCTTGCATGTCTTTATCTCAGGCAAAACTCCACCGGTTGACTCTTCTCTTATTCCTTCAACAAAAATTCACAATCGATCTTATAACATTCCTACTGTATAATCCCACAAAGCAAAAATCTTCGTATATCAACTTTTCTCCCTGCTACAATTCTCTCCTCTCAAATTTCCACACATTAGTAAAATCGCGACAATGTGTAAATTTGCAACTTCTTAATACAGTTTTGTGCAGGTAAATTTTTAATTCAGTTAGTCTACTTATCAAGGAGCAAACTGAGTTGATTTCTGAATTGTGACACTTTTTCGTGTATTTGTGGAACAATAAATCACTTGTGCACTGCTGTGGAGGTTGTAGAGATATTTTCAGAGTAAAATATCTGTGTTATGTGTAAGTGTCACGAAAAAACAAAGTGATTAGACTTTCTGTGATTGTGTTGTGTTTGGGAGTTGACACTGAGAGGTTGATTTGAGTCCTGAGAGAGAGATTTGGAGAAATCCCTGTGAAAAAGAAGACAAATGTATACGGAGTTTGAAGATGCTGACTTATCCAGCGTTGACGAACAACTGAGAGTTGGGAGAGAAGAGAACGTCAACTCTTTCTTTCTTTCTTTCAGAGAGCCAAGAAGAAGAAGGAATCCCTTAGAGTAGAGCTGGATTGAGTGAGCAACTTGTCTTGGGTCTTGACTAACAATAACTAGCACTAGTACAATCTCAACAACCTACACTCTCAGCACAGTTTCTCCCATCTCTATCTCGTCCTGTATACTTCTCCTATTTACTTACACGCATACTATACAATGCAATACTAAATAATATACAGATCACTTATCCCCACTGCTACAAATGCACACACACATAAGTACAAAGCACACACACAACTCCGCATCTGTATTAACTTTCACAGTGCTCTTGTTTATAATATTCCTCTAATAATACGTGTAGGTACATTACTAGTACGTGTGTACATAATTTATATATAGCCTTATACCTATTCTGTACATAATCTTAAATCTTTATTTCAATAATGCCCATTGTGTTACATGTGAGTCTTTCTGTGTGATTCCTTCATATATGTGTATTTAATTTATATATGTATGTGTATATATTATTCTTGCTATATAGGTAGATATATATTATGTACATAAATGTGTTGTGGTGGTGTATGATGGACAGAGACTGTAGAGCGGAGCGAGTCAACTGAACTTACTGAACTCACTGAACTCACATCAAACTTTTCATATGGGAGAGCATGCAGCCAGACTAATCCTCGTAAGAAAAGATTCACTTTTTTAAGTCTCCCCGTGTGTGTGTTGTGCTTTGTGCTGTATACGATTCCGAATGGAGTAGTACTTGTTTATGGATATGTATATACTGCCACTACTACTACTACTACTACTGCCACTCGCTGTTTCTTATGTGATTATGAGTTAAGCTGAAACGACTTAACTTATATACAATACAGAGCACTACTGTGCTGTGTATATGGATCTATTATGTACTTACTGCATGCACTTGCTACAAATACAAAGTCTTTTTGTTTATTCACAGATTATGTTCACAACTATAGTGCATTTCTCGTGGGGAAACAATAAAGATATAAATGTAATAATATTCTCGAGAGCAAAAATCCAAAATGAACATAAGCATTCAGCTCTCTCAACTCGCTCTGTTGGAATTGTATTACTTGTTAATATTGTACTTTGTGATAGTGTACTAATAGTAAAATATATTTTATGTGTGTTAGCTTCTAGATGCTTCATATGAGATTTTTAATCAAACATCGGAAATGAATGAAGATTTTTGCGAAACGTAATAGGTATATGTTAACAAAAAGTTGATACATAAAGCTTAAGTATTATTACTAGTTATGCTTCAAATGACTTTATTCTTTCGGATAGCATTGTGGAGCCATTGATACAAATGTAAAATATATTGAAATGGTAATGTTCCTTTAGAATTTTCAGATGGAATTTTTTACAGATTTAAATTATATAGTAGCGTATGAAAATATTCTAAAGTAATTTTCTGAGCACAAGCTTTAATAACACTTTAAACAGTTACTAACCATAATTAATTTAGCTACAAACTCAAACCTCGTTATATTTTATTTACCTTTGTTTGAATCCATGTGTATATACATTTGCCATACAGACTATAGTGCATGGTACCTATTCTTCTATCTAGGTACTTATTTACCTATACCTAAATATGTACATTGTACACGCTAAGAAATTTGCACACACATAATATGATTTACTACTTATTTGTGTAAAGTTTGGATTTACTTATCTGTGTACGTTATGCGTTGTTGTATGTTACATTGTATAGGAAAAGCCTTCTAAGCGAGTATACTTGAATATAGCGTGTGTGTGGAAAATAATAGCTGTGTGTGTTTGTATTGATGATATCGTAATGTGTCTACATGTATTGTGTCTGACTCTGACTTTACATTTACCACTACACACTACTCTTGTAAACGTGCAGGTATATAGAAAAGAGGGAAGAAACTGGAGGAGCAGTAGAGTGCAGTATATATATGTGTATGTGTAGCAGTGGAGGACGATAACACACACCAGGACGGATTTTATGCAAGTTGAGTGTGCAGAGCAAACGTAGCAGGAGAAGATTGCGTTACATATAATTGTACAACTACTGTAAGTGTGTGTGTATGTGAGTGAGTATGATTTTGCAGGGAATATATAAGTTCTCTCTCCCTATGCCCGAGTTGGTTTGGATGAATTTGGATTTGCCTTGGTGTGTTGGTGTATAGAGACGAGGGAAGACTTACGGATTTATTCCAACCCAACGAAGAGCGCATGGGATTTACCGAAGGAGGAGCTACCCAGTCTGTGGGCAGACGCTATTCTATCACACACCAAACCAACCAAGTCAAACGAAACCAACTCTTCTCCCGTCCAAACTCTTCTAAAATCATATACTCATAATATTATCCTATATACTTTATACATATATATATCCACACATACTCTACATATATTTTATATATACACAGAGTCATAATAAACGCTTTTCATCTTCGTGTGCTTTACTTGTTCACAGTTCACACTCACAGAGGTTTTCTTAATATAGGAAGAGTGGTAGTAGAGTAGTGGAAGCAGGTATTGGGAGTAAAGTAAAGACAGTCAAAAGATCAATTACTACAAGTATTACTTATGTAACTTTAAGAGGATTAGATTTCCTCTTGAGGCATTCTTTACACATTAAGTTGTATATTTGCAGAATTTTTGCTTGTAGAAGGCCTGTAGGAGCTTGTATGTATATTCTACGGGTCAAAAACTTATTTTTATACGATAAAGGTAGCTGGAGCAAGGTTTTATATACGTAAGGTAGCTTTTTAGAGTTAGCTCATAAAGAGAGAGAGAGAGAAAGACAAGTTGAGCGTTGCACGCAAGTCGAGTTCATACATTGGACATAACATTCATCACCTCACATCAAATAACACATTTTATCTCGGCTGTTTTGTCGGCATGGACTGTAAACAGGCAGGTCAGGTTGAAACTCAAGTCAAGTCTACTCCAAGCCAGTCGTCCACTCAACCTGTATACTTCAAATCCACTAAAAGGCACCCTCCTGTGATTCCCTCCGGTTTTCACTCCACTCTCTGCACTCTGTCTCTCAAGTGTTCTCTCTGAGTACCTTATGGCATGGCTCACCTTATATTCACTTATCTCCACACATAAAACTTATACCTACTCATATATTTTATATAACAACAATATATTCCGGATACATTACTCGCAATAATTTGCAAATTATAAGTGTATCTGGCATTTACTTCGGCAAACAATGCAGAGTACATGTAAATAATACATTATGGTTCTTCACAATAACATCAACTTCCATTATTAGTTAGACTCACGTAGTTATTTACAACTTGTGAACTTCTCTGCAGCCACAATCGTGTTATACATTCAGAGAAGCTAATAAAATATAGTTACGCTATATGCACTTACAACTATATTAACTACATACATACAGGTATATACATATACACAGACTATATAGCTCATTGTTTTTATATAGAGAGATGTAGGAAATTATGAAGCTTGGGTGTATAGAGTGTATGTGTACACTTATATAAATTATATGAAAGAGATGAGGAATATTGTTTTATGTAGTTTTATTATTTGCATATAGAAGTATACACATAGAATTGTGCAATGTTCACTGTGCCGAAACAGAGAGACTGTTTGACTGGGCCATAAAGTGATTCGAGCTAAAGTGTGAACGAAAGTAGAGAAGAGAGCACAGCGTTTTCAGCCATTGGACAAGCAGAGATAAAAATTAGCAAAGTTTCGACCTATTGTGTGCTGGCTGGTTTTGAGGTGTGAGACAAGAGTATCTTTATGGCATCTTTCTCATTTAGCCGGAAATCCGCTACATTCTACATTTTCTCCAAAGAATTTCTTGTGCTAGGTTATTTATTAATAATGCTTCTTCTTCCGACTTTTTTATATCTAACTCTGCGGGTTACTCCAATCATTATTGTCAGCTTTAGTATTTTTAGTAGTTGTGATGCACGTACACTTTTCAAAAATCATAACTTATATTTACTGCTATATGTTATGTAAGAATTTCGTCTCCTTCTTATAGGAAAAAGTGTATAGCACTAGAAATAGATTTTATTTATAGGAATATTAACGTTCTTGAGTAATGACAAGCTTTGTGATTTCCTATCTGATATTTCTTAGTGAATAAATTGTGAACATTTTATTTATAATTACAAATACCAATAAACTAACCCACATTAAATTTTTCTCTTATGAATTATCTGTAGTGCTATAATATATTTATGTGTATATAGCATTAAAAACCTTATTTGAAAAGGTTGGCAATTTTAAAACTTAGAGAGAGCTTGCTCATATTTTTCAGTTTGCAATAAAACCACAAAATTGATTGTGAAGGAACATTATGCATTTTGTCAACTTCCTGCTTGAACAGAGAAGTGCAATACGTAGTAGTTATGTAAATGAATGTATAGACATAAAAGGGACGTATTTTTACATTCATAATTGAAACTTTGTTATACAGTATGAAGTTTGAAAGGCAGATATGTACACTAATTCGTGCATCTCATCGCCTTAGAGTGGCAAGGGACTGTAAAAATGAGAATAGAGTGGAATATTATTATGACGATGCTGTAAATGGTCTACTAACGTGACATGACAGTTGTGTTGTGTATTCTCAGCTTGAGATGCCTTGTTCCTCAGGATTAGCATATGTAATGGTGTCGAATTGAATGTTATTATTGTTGATCGTGGCTTTGATTGGATTCAATGAGGTGTGTGCTTTCTACTGCGATATTCTCAAGCGAATGCACTTTGCTATGCTCCGTACCTAAATATCATACGCTCATAAAAAATCTGTCAGTTTGAACTACGCTGTGATTACATTGCATGAGACTACTCTGTACTGGGAAGTATTTGTCGTGTGTTGGTGATGAGAAGATGAAAAATGAAATAAAAGGAGCTCTAACCATGATAAAGATAATGGAGTGATTGTTGTCGCTCTCTTCGAATTCATTATTGTCAAAATAATATTTCTACTCCAATCTTAAACAAAAATACACATTATACCTATATAAATAGTCACACGTTACATACAGAATTGAATACTACGGTAAATTTAAAAAAATTCAAAGCTAAGGTGAACGAGAGAAAGTTCTAAGAAGATTCTGTAAAATGTTCTGTTAAGCTGAGAAAGAGTTCGTTTATAATTGTGTGCAGTTCTACCACATAGCTAATTGACTGACTGTGTAAGTAGAAACAGTAAATGTAACTTGTAAGACCCATGCTAAGAATTCCCATGTTAAGGAATTTGCTTTGTCATTTCTCTATCTAACTGTCGTATCGAACCCAATAGAAAATAGCTTTATCTCCTACAGTCCCAGCATCTTTAGACAGCAAAGAGCAAAAGGAAGAATACCTTTATAAATACAATTTCCCTGACACAATGCAGTTATAAAAACACTTCGTCTCAACATTTGCCTGCATGTCGGATGAATTCGCGTTAAAAATTTGCAATAATCCTCACTATATAAAAATTAGTCAGTAATAAATTTAATAATGCCACACTATAGTGTAGTAGTGCATGTAAAAAAGGAGAGTCTCCATCATCATGAATGGAAATTGATTATTGATTGACTGATTGAATTGATTCAGCACGTGTCATTTGCCTTGCCTTTGTTTTTGAATGGCCCTTTTATTCACGTTGTATATCTCTGTGATTCTGTTCTAGTTTCAGTTTCTCACTCATAAAACATTCTTGTTTTGCCTAAATGAGATGTACAGAGATAAGTGTAACATAAAGACTGGATTTTCCATTGTAATAAAAGTTGTGTACATGTACGCACACTCTCAAACACACTCTCACACATTACACAATACAATTTAGATAGCCGTGCTACGTTTCATCTACATAATGCAATCTGTTTTCTGCCGACATCACACTTAGTACTACACTTTACACATAATCTAAACGATGAATATAATGCCATGCTTTATTTGCCATGTCTACTTTTGAATCTCTATGTACTATCCCTAATCTTACTAAAAGTATCTTTAATAATATTTATTTCTAATAGTACATGTCTATACTCTATACAGTCCAAGTACAGTATACTGGTAGTGTAAGGTATAATTTATACAGTATGGTACATTTTTTAGAGTAAAATGTTTGTGCGACTGATATTGGAGGGGTAGGAGTTTTGGGATGGACGTGGGCAGGCAGAGAGCACACAGTGACAATCGGCACCCAGCTGAGCATGACATGACAGACCATAATGTAATCACTTCTGCTGACTTCAGTGTCTGTCCATCTGTGTGTATCTGCAAAGTCACTCTCGTCAAAAATTCTTTTCTTTTGCTGTCGACTTGGGTGGGTGGGGTTCTCAATGTGTAACTCTTGTCTCAACCACATTAGTAAGGAATCTCCTTCGTTAACACAACTCAAGTATGCATTTACCTGACCGCTCTCTCGTCGCATTCTTTTCTTTGCGAATCTCCAATAGTAATAACGCAGTCAAAAATCTTGCTTTGGTGGGCTGGGGTAGTAGAATTTGTGCGTGTGTGAGGTAAAGCTTTATTTTTACAAATGTATATGTAACTCATTCGTCAATAAAAGCAGAGAGACCACTTGCCTTGTGAAATAAAATCGCACTTATATTAGTATGCCTGCAAAAAAGAAATTCCATGCGATACGACGAAATGTGTGCATGTAGGAGTATTTACATAATGTAATCCGATTCTGATTATTGTAAGAATTTACTAAGGAGAAATGAATAATAAGGAATGATTGATTTGTGACATGACAGCTGTTTTGCTTTATCTACGACAAGTCTCAACCTAAGGACAGCAGAGGTGAGTCTTAAGAGACTTGTTAGCAAACTGTCCGACAGAAAACAATACCTGTATAGAAAAAAGCATTTTCGAGTGTTCTTTTTGTTGGGAGTGTGAGACATGGGAGTATTATTTATTTCTTGTGTGTTGAATGATGATGGTGGAGGATGAGAGTGAGTGGCTGACACGGAAAACTAAAGACACGACGCTCGCAACAAAAGTACGCATCATTTAAAATTAAATGATTGAGATAAAAAGTCGAACTTTGATATTTTTCATTGTGGCCTGTCGGCTGAGACCGTCTGGCCGTTCTCTCTGTCGTGTTTATGTGTGTCTCATGCCAGGAAAAGATAAATTGTAGCAAATGCAATAAAAATTTGCATGTTGAAGTCTCAATGACCAGTTTGGCTGGATTTTACCTGTCAACCATTCTCGGCTAATTTTTTCACGCTCTGATGAGTATTCGGTGAACCTTGCATCGACGTGACTTCATAATAAGCCTATAATCTACTCAACAAAATACTAGTCTTGTCTCTCGATCGTTATCCTAAGCGATAAATGCACAGTACACACTCTAGCGTGTGTATTGCCATAATTGCTCCACATTTGCAAATATAAATACTTTCTTAACTAATTTTTGTCCTAGCAAAAAAGCTTCTGCCCATTTTACTTACAATTAGAACTTCGTATCAAAAACATTTAAATTATTATGAACGAAAGACCCTTTGTATGTAACTTTTCATACGCAGATATATTCTATACCTAGAAAAGGAATCAGTCAATTCATAAATTAAACCTACAAACACTTGAACAAAAAACAATAACAATGGATAGAGAAAAATATAAAAATGACGCTTTAACAGGAATAAGTATAATATTGCTCCTTAAAAGTGCTTTACATAGAACATTGCAAAACAATATAGAACTGAATCCACAGAACATTACGAGTAATTAGTAAATACTGTCACCTGTGTAAATCTACAGATGTATTTTTTGAAAAATTAAAATTGGATCGAGAGAACTATTAAACTGACCCTTTAGCAAAAGAATTACTTTATAAAGTGAAGTGGTGTATTGCGTTCTGGTTAAAGGGAGCAGAATTGTATTTTATAGTTAGTGTTATGTGTGTTGAGCCAATCGATATTTTCGGGATGTCCTTCTTTCTTAGTTTCGGTCGGTAGTTGCACAACAGGCGAATGTGTGCGTTGGTTGCATTTATTACTACTACACGCGCGCCAGTTGCACATAGAGCAAAGAATCTCTCCTTCTCACATCCTTCACAAAGAGAGCTACTCCATTTATACAACAGCTTCAGTCACACAGCCCCACAACGCTACGCACAGACTCAAATATCAAAGGAAAATATCTTATCTCTCAACCAGATCATTTCACTCTTTCAAATGTCAACTGTTTACAAAGAGAAAGAGACCTACACATGCCTATACCGACAATAATACAGAAAAACTCCATATCAATCTATATTAATTCTGTCTATTTTTGAACTTATTTTTTTATATGGTATGTGCAAAACTCACAAAAACTGTTTCATTACCATTTTCAACCAAATTTTATTCAATTTTTTAGTTTTCCATTCATTAAAGCTATCAGACTGATAGTACTTGAAATATATTGCAAAAAGTTATAAATTTGTCTAAAAAACGAAAGGTAGCTGAAATAAAGAGATGAGTATAGTATAGGCACATACGTAAAGGTAGGTACGTAAAGTTAAATGTGGTTTTAGTGATGCTATTGCTGCGTATTGAATTGTTTAGTGTGATATAGTACGGTATGTATGTGTAAAGAGTTATGTGTCCATAGAGTCCATGGCTGAGGAATCAGACCAGTCTTAGTCAGTTCACAAGCGAGTTCAAATTTTTTGAGCTATTTTCTCACGACCTTTCGCTCTTTGCCGCAAACGGGAAGATTCTCTCCTGTCTCCATCTAAAAATCTGAACAAACGGTAATATATCACGGTAGTTTTTTATTGCCGAGCTACACTATCAGGTTTATATAGTAGCCATTTGTATCTTACCGAGATCTACATCTTTCTAACTCCACGCTAGTGTATTCCTCTTGTATTCAAATGACACAAACACACACACATACTGCCGACTTGACTCTATCTTTGTCTGTGTCACTTCAAACAGCTCAACCGTACAAATTTCATAGACAAATAAGGTACTACTACTTTCCTTACTGTGCTGTGTATAGTGTGTATATACATACACATCAAACTAAACATACCAAAGTCCATAATATGGGTCTCTATTACTCATCTCAAGTATCATAATTTTATTTGTGTTACTGGATAACTATACAATGTATAGTAAAGTAATAGAATGGTTGCGTTGTGTTTAATGTCACTGTCAAACGATGACTTCACTATAAAAATGTCAGTTTCGTCTGTCAAGCGTTTTTGAGAAGGATGTAGTGCTTGTAATTTTCCGTGTAATAAAGAAGCCCACTTGCTACAACCATTTGTTTTGTTTATAGTACCTGCGTAGATATCTAAATATTAATTCATTTTTTTTTAAATTTAGGTATCTAGAATTATGTGTGTAGTATTAGTCCGTTATATAAAACATTCTCTGTATATAGATTATAATATTATAATATTGTATGCATTATACAGATATATCGGTATACAATAATTTGCTTAATATATAATGTATGAAAAATTCAAATCATTGAATTCATTGTGTGATGAATAATAAGAAGATGGGAGAACAGTTTAATACATACGTAGATACGTATGTAGGTATCATTTTCTCGTGGAATTAGTAATTGTAAAGTTATGCAATTGATTTGTTTGAGGATTTATATTTTACTTGCACCACTTTAGCTGTAATAAAGTATGTAGGTATGAAATGAATGCATCAATAGGTTGAGAGAAGGGTTTCATCACACGTTCTCCATAATTGACAATAATGTCAACAAAGAATAGCTGTGCAATATTTATATGGATAATAACTCAAGTACTGTAAATAGAGGCATTCCGTTCTTTTCTTGAGATATGTAACCCTTTTTCGGTTTTTCTATGTTTCACGTATAGTATTTATTGTTTTTCACTAGGGAAATACTATGTGAACATTGGAATGCCAAGCATTACTTACCAGAGAATACAGAAAGACAGGGGAAGGCACACTTTTACATCATTGCGATCTCTATAACGAAAGGACGCTTCTTTTTACCGTATCTTATACATCTAGGTATATTTATAGTTAAGTAATAAAAACACAAGATCCAACCTAAAACGCCCGACGTCGTCACCAACGATCTTCCCCAACTTAGCATTGTCTTTGTAGTAAGCAAACATCATTGTCGAAATATATTATCTGTATCTTTTACTATTGGTACTGCCAGCGTAAACAAAATATTGCTGCACTGCACCACTCGTCTATTAAATAGTGACATAGTATGCGCTTTTATACACGTAAACTCCTTGGCTCAAGTCATCACTTTCAGACGACTTTACTTTTTACTCACTCTGAGGTACATTGTGTACAAGATGAAGATACTTCTGTGTAGAGTAAGAAATATCTGCTCTTCCTGAACATTCGTGGCACTTAAAGCTCGACACTTGGTCAGACAATTGATTTATTATGCTGCCTGACCAAAGCATTTCATATACCAAAACTCATCCGTACAATGTATACAATTCTAAGGACCATCACCAGTACTTAAGTACTTATGGTGCGGTGGTTTCTGACGAGTGCGTTAAATACGCTGTAGGGATGAAATAATACGAAAGAGAACGAAAAATTATTGCTCTGTTCTTTATTCACACAATATTTCACATTCATAACTAATACATTGTCATACAATTTGTCACCACCTATTTGTCACCCTAAAATGTACATAATAATAATAATAATAATAATAATAACGGTTTTTATTGAAAACGAAGGCCATATATCAACACCAATTTTGTACAACAACCTTTAAATTGATACAATCGTAAAAATCTAACTACTGTTCATACACAGTCTTGATGATGTGAAGAGACAAATTTTCAGGGAAAAAGATTTACAGAGATAGACATATTAACCTATTTATCATAAATTACTTACTTTTAGTATGTTACAACTATTGATTTAACTTATTTTGACAAGAATAATTTTTGGTCCTGGTTATCTGCTACTAAAGACAAAATTCTCTTTTTGAAAGAGGAGTTGGTTTTACATTTAAACGTTGAACTGTATACCATACACAACCACTACAACATACACAAATGACAACCATCACGTAGAAAATAAAGTATTTTAAACTGAAAGCTCTGGGATGGCCGAATCAATTAAATAATAATAATATCATCATCATCATCGTATACATAGCTAACCGTTACATTAATATAATTTATATGCACTATGACTGTGTATTGCTTAAAACGAATCTTACGTAAAATATAAACGTACAATTGTAGTTAAGATAAAGTTAGTAGTATTAAGTAGTAAATTCTTTCATTGAAAAACAATATTCTTTAAGTAATTCTATTGATTATTGTGTACAATTGTAAATTGGTCATAAAGCAAAGTACCTTATATAGTATTTCGTATAATATGCAACTAACTAGTCTGATAATCGTTGCTTATTAGAGTGTTAATGTACATACTGCTCCCAATAATAATGCATGACTGTTATACAGCACTTGCTTTCCGTTTAGCGTCCGACTGATAAAATGGATTTTCATGTATGCTCGTAATGTAATACCTGCCCCTGAAACAATGAACAGCATAAACAATGGCTTGTGTAATTAATTTTATTAGTTTAATTTGGCTTGTCACCTTTGCGGCAAAGGAAACTCGAATTATAATGAAAGGATTAAATTAATTAAAACGAAAGCTATTATCTCGTTAGATACTCCAACACACAAACACATCCTACCTATACTCGTCTCTCTATACAATAATGATAATAAGTAAACTAAAAACTGAAGTCAACTCTCGACGAAAAGATTTAATAGTACAGCGAGCCAATAACCTTCCTGTGCGTTTCTACCACAGTCAGATAGTAAATAAGTGAAGTTTTTAGGATTTGGATGTTGATTCTAATGCATATACAATCGCTGCGTATTTTATAATCAACTGACACAGGTTCAAGAACAAACTAGAGCCGACAGGACGTAGGACATGACATAAAAGAAAGGATTTGTAGTAGATTGAAAAGAGTTGCAGTTGGAAGAGCTGCCTAGTTAGGCAGTTAGTTAGCTCAAGGTTTATGATGTGGATTTTTTGGTATAGGTAAATAGTAGCCGTGGCTATAACAGTACCTCCGCTGTACATCTCTAATAGGCTATGAGCATTTGTGTGTGATTGGAATCGTATTATCTGCATTTGTACCCGCAACATAAAATAGAAAAAGTAGAATGCACTACTGACAATCGTGTACATACGAAATGCTATAATGCTCAAACAGAAAAAGAAAGTTGTCTGTTTCTGTGTGTAAGTGAAACAAGATCTTAAATAACACTCGTTTCTCAGAGACTTCTCCAACAGCACAGTAGAAAAGTATCTTGTTCTTCCATATACTTACCAGACCAGACTACTACTGTGTACAACTCAAGTTTTACTTTCTGGAGAAGTGGCTGGAGACAGAAGCTTAAGGAAATTAATGGAAACACAATAAGAAGATGAAAGAAAATTTGATTCCAATCATTCAGCCGCTGATGGAAAAAACTTTTCTCTAAATATCCTAGTGATGAATTTCCTACTTAATATTTCCCAATCATAGAAATATCAAGGTACTGCTGCTAGACAAAAAATATACAGAACGCGTATAAACAAGAAAATTCTCTAAGTAAATCTAAATTTTTCCACAAGATACTTTACGAAGAAAATTTTCAGTTTCGCCGGGTATTCTAGATATAGACCAGTTTTTTCCACCAGTCCTTCTATTGCATATAGCGTCAACAGTTTCTTATATTAAATCGAATTTCTTGTATTTTGTTACAATTATACCTTACGAATTTCTGAAATAGGCATTGTAAAAGTATACTGGTTAAAGATATGATGCTTTAACTGATATAAAAATTATTTGTAGTGTTAACGAAATAAAAGTCTCTTTATATAGAATTTATGTTTTCCCTTAAGGTTGTATGTAGTATACTCTTTTTTTATCTAGTACTACTATGATATTACAGAAGTACTGGAATGGGTGTAGAGGTGACTATATATGTGCTAGTATATGGATGTATATGGAAATAGGTATAGTGAGAAGAAGTAGTGGTTGGCAGTAGTTGTAAAGAAGCGAAGGGCTTAATGTTTATAAGTGGGTGATGTGTTTGTATTAAACGAAGCGGGGCTTTGAAGGAAGAAGACCTCCCATGAAAAACTTGCTCCTTTATTGCTATCGGACACGCAAGTTAATATCTGTTGAGGAGATAGATCCCTTTTAAATCAATCTTGAGGACACTATAGACCAGATGAAACGATTTATCTCGGCATCACTTTGTGATGCTTTGTCGGACAGACTCAGCTCTTCTTACCTAAACACAAAACGACAAACTAACCACTACTGCTTGCCTACGTGTACATAGCTTAGGACTGTATCTGTACAATTATAAGCATTGCGTATGGGTGCACTTAAGCACGGCTTCTATATACAATGTATAATGTACCTTCTTGTAGACTTTTTATTTGAGTGTAGCTTTGTTGACTTATAATAACAAGTTGTTGTCCCATTACTCTCGGACATCATCATATTATTATCATCGAGTAATTTTATGTGCCTTTGTACGTATGTTCATCCATCTCCACTCGTTTCAGACTGAGACACTGACTTCATTTCTTCCTCCATTCGCATCTCACCAACAATTCACAGTCAATACCAGAATCATATCTTCAAACGTGTATTTCTTCTAAAGCTATGCTATAATTTAGACCAATAAATAAAATTGGATATATCAGTATACTGATTATTTTCCATTTTTCAGTGAATTTAGTTTAACGTAAGTGTAAGAGCGATGGATTATGGATGAAATTTAAGGCAGCAGCATACCTTTATCGTATAGTAAATTGTAAAACCTCAATTGGAATTAGGTATTCAGAAAATCAAGTTTATACACAAAAGGGAATAACTTAATTTGAAAAAACTTAATTTCAATAAAACATGAGGAAAGTTATGTAGTAAAACCTACTATTATATTGTGGACATTTCAAACATTATAAGCTTGTCCTTTTTAAGAATGAAATAAATTAAATTCTAACATTTTATTGGGGATATGTATAAGACAATGAATTTTAAAATAAAATATTATGGATGTATTCAAGTAGTAAGTTGGCTAAAAGAACTAAATCTGCATTCTGTTCTTTGGTTCTGAAACCGAGATGTCCACAAAATAATTTGGTTGTACAAAGATTTTCTTATAGCTTCCAACATTGCTTGCTAGAACTTACACATTGTGAAAATAAGTATAGCTATAGTAAAAGCTTCATTGATTCTATTTTGAAAGAATTGGAGAGAATTTTCATAAGAAACTATGTAATATCTGAAGCAAGTGTCACTGTGTGTCATATCGGTTGAAATTGTTGTCTTCCGTTTCAATTCCAATTTGCGAGGATGACTTTTGTACGTGTGTGTGTGTGATGTGTACGTGTGACGACTGTTCGACTGCTCATTGTGTAGAGTCTCTTTGCTATCATTAATCAAGTCTTATGAGGACTCTGTCAATAATGCGTTGCCTCGCATCCTTACAAGGAGTAAAGTTTTGTCACACATCCCCCAGTCGTCAGAATGTACATACGATATAGTAATGTGTGTGTCTCTTACTTTATATAATCTATAGAGATACATGTGAGTTAAGCCAGGTTAAGCATATACGTACATTATGAGGAAAGAAGCACTTTGGTTGAGAATGAGACGACGACGAGTGTGTGCTGTGAGAACCCGAAGTCAGACTTGAGACTATGACTCTGTACTGATATATACGAAAACCATCAATCATTTTTTGACTGAGACTGTCCTGATTTTGTTGCTCCCGAATTTAACTGTCAGAGTGAAGAAAGATGAGGAAGCTTGGTTCAAAAAATGTCTCTGTATTGTAAATGACAGGCGTGACGTGACAAGAAAAGATACAAAAGAAGATTTTGTATTTATGTTTGTGTATTTTTGAATGGTAATGTTCTTTCTTGTAATAGCAGCCTTCTTATACATACTTAACCATGTATGACTACTCATATTAAATGCACTTATGTACATTTTAGGAAAACAAAGCAACTTCTTGAAAACGAGTAAAGAGGAAAAAGGCATGGTGGTATTAGTATTATGCAAATGAAATAAGTAGGTATGTGGCTGACTTTTCCCATGGGATGGTTGATTGTGTTTGCACACGAAGAGAATGCTGAAACACACTTGGAATTGAAAATGCATGGATTTATTGTAGCCCAAAAGCAGTAAAGCACTAAACGTTCGTATTACAAATACTACTACGAGGGATTTGATTTGTGTCGCAAGGGCTGCGTGTGTAAGTTGGTGTAACTTGTCTCATGCATTTATGCATATAAATGCTATGGAGAACTACACAACACACCTTTGACTACTATCAGTAAAAGGAATCCACCATGTTGAAAAATGTACTGTGACCTCACACCAAGATTTCAGGCTGTGATGAATGGAGAGTGTATATAAGGTGAAGGAATAATAGTCTAATAGTAAAACAATGAAAAATATTTTCAGCATGGTGAATTTTATGACTGCAAATAATTTTGTTCTTTCCCTCAATCTGATTTACAATTGGAGAGTTTACAACGAGAAAGGTTACCGTAAATGCCAATAAAATTAGTCCTGTAGCAAATCACAGTCGTGAAATGGAATTCCGCAGAAAATTCTTCAGTTTTTTATGAGCGCACTTATCTCAGGCTCAAATCAACTACAAAATACTAAAATGCTATAAAACCTTATGATCTGTTTTTAATGATCCAGTGCGAGAAACAGAAAGAAATAAAAAATACCCAGCTCAACACACAACTTATTCCAGTCTCTCTCTCTCTGTACATACACAAGCTTTATACTTTTATGTATTAAACACACTCTTGTATATTATATGTATATGTACTTCTGTATTACTATAAAATATCTAAACATGCACCTGCCTTGCATGTACATGCATTACTGCTAGGTATGCAAAGAAAGTGTGTGTCAGTGTAAATATAATGTTTTAAATCCCTTATACAGCACAAATAAACTTACACATATTCCTGTAGTATTTTTTATTTTATAAAGTTCCAGTCTTAATTATATGGGTAGTCACTCTAATAAGAAGTTATAAACAGAAACAATAAAATACGCAATGACACAAGTACCTTCTTATAATATATCTTCCTATTGTTCCTATGTATAATAAAATTCTATAATTGGAGAGCGAGTTTATTTACAAACCGGAAATAAAAAATTCAATTGGGTTTATCGAATTTTTATTGATTTTATACGCAGATTGTCCATCATTCAATTCTGCATGGTGATATAAAACATCATAGTAATAAATTATACACATTGACATGCTATTCCTTAACCTGACACAAATTGAAAAAGTTGAAATGTTTTTCAGTAATTTGGGCGATGCTCCATTGCATGCTAATAAGGTACATGTACTTAACTTTTGTGACTTCACTTAATATTTATACCTTTTTTAGGTATATCATCTTTTTTACAATACATTGCATATCCCAGACCAAAATCGCGTATATAGGTAATGTAAATTGTATAAGAACAAACAAATAAAGAAGCTGTGAAGATGAATGTAATGCATTGCGGTAGAGGAGATTGTAGAGCATTTCAGTTCACCAAATCTTATATGAGGACAATAATCACAGAAGAAAAAGTCTCATAATACGATTAGAATTATTTGTGATTGTATTGCTGCGTAGTTTTTAGTGCGAGAGTGTTGTTGGGAGTCTATTGGGGCATCTGTGACTCTGTCTGGGACATTAGTTCATAAATCGCATCAAGTCAATAAACGATGTTGTAAGGATTGTCGCTAAAGTTGCCTGAGAGAGATGAGCTCGTCGATAAAGATAGTTTTCCAGTTTCTTGTGTGTGTCATCAGTTGCATTGTCTTTGTGTTTCGTCTGTTCGTGTGTGTGTGGTGTGACTTTCTGGTATGGGACAGTACAAGAAGGACCACGTCTTCTGTGTTATGTGTGGATTATATATACGATATAGTAGAAGAGTACATGCCATTATAAAGTATGGAGTGTCTATGCACTAAATCTGGTCAACTATACTACTGCATGTGTATATGGTGACTGGTGGTGGTGGCAGTTTGTGTAAGAAGACTTCTTTATTCTTCTTCGAGCTATAATAATAATAAACGCAGGTAGTACAATGTGGAAAGAGCAGCAATGATAGATCCAGTCCAGTTTCACCTGGGAGGTCTTCCCAATTAAACAAATAAAAATACCAGTTCTCTGTTTTCTTGCACTTTTAATTTATAGTGCACGTGTTTCTGCGCTTTAATTGTCGTTGATGAGATTATGCTGAGCTAATGTGGGAAGAATATTTGCACATGTAAAGGTATTCGCAGCAGCTACCCCACAGGCCACAGTACTTATATAAACAATCCATGTGCTTCTGTCAAATTCTATACTTTAAGGCAACTACTATTAATGAGTGTAAGACAAAATAACTTATTTGTGTAAATGCATTCCATCATGCTAATGTGAATTAATTTTATATCGTTGAAATTATTTGTTAGTCTATTCGTAAGCTTATTTATGTGTGTTTCACTTCGCTTCAACCTATAATAGTTTTGTATAGTGCGATTTGCTTATAAGATGAATTTTTTGACAAATTGAATATCCGAGATTCAATAAATTCAGATAATTAATTTTGTGGTAAATTGATGTCTCATTTCACTTTTGCAGCTAAATAATTATAGTTTTAAATTACTGCGATCAATAACACAGACTTTTATAGATTGATGGGTTTCCCATTTATATATCACGAAGAAGAATATTCATTTATTAACGAATGACCCTATTACATTAAAATTTTCTTAGGTAGAAAACAGAAGTAAGTGAACTAATAAAATCTACTTTCTACATGCTTTATACAAAATATCGACTGTTCATGTTTTTATAAATGGTCACTTTACTGAAGCTAACGAAGCGCAATTTGCCATACATTTCCCAGTGTCTAGGATGGAATAACTTTTACTACAGTAGTAGTAATAGTAATGCACTAGGAATTCTATAAGGTAATCTGTGACTAACAAGCAAAGGTTCACAAGTGTGTGTCACCGATTTCAATGAAATTTTTTCCACGTAATACTTAGACCATTTGTACACTACTGTGAAAATATCAGCTGCCCTCATTCGAAAAAATTTCATAATTTTTTTC